>CM056608.1:6097519-6146240 GCA_029721355.1 Tegillarca granosa
AAGCACCGGTAATAATGACTCTGTACAAGCACCGGAAATAATGACGTTGTACAAGCACCGGTAATAATGACTCTGTACAAGCACCGGTAATAATGATTCTGTACAAGCACCGGTAATAATGACTCTGTACAAGCACCGGTAATAATGACTCTGTACAAGCACTTGTTATGATGACTCTGTACAACAACCTGTTATAATGACTCTGTACAAGCACCGGTAATAATGACTCTGTACAAGCAACGGTAATAATGACTCTCTACAAGCACCGGTAATAATGACTCTGTACAAGCACCGGTAATAATGACTCTTTACAAGAACCGGTAATAATGACTCTGTACAAGCACTTGTTATGATGATTCTGTACAAGCACCGGTAATAATGACTCTGTACAAGCACCGGTAATAATGACTCTGTACAAGCACCGGTTATAATGACTCTGTACAAGCACCGGTAATAATGACTCTGTACATGCACCGGTAATAATGACTCTGTACAAGAACAGGTAATAATGACTCTGTACAAGCAACGGTAATAATGACTCTGTACAAGCACCGGTGATAATGACTCTGTACAAGCACCGGTAATAATGACTCTGTACAAGCACTTGTTATGATGACTCTGTACAAGAACCGGTTATAATGACTCTGTACAAGCACCGTTTATAATGACTCTGTACAAACACCGGTAATAATGACTCTGTACAAGCACCGGTAATAATGACTCTGTACAAGCACCGGTAATAATGACTCTGTACAAGCACTTGTTATGATGACTCTGTACAAGAACCGGTAATAATGACTCTGTACAAGCACCGGTAATAATGACTCTGTACAAGCACCGGTTTTAATGACTCTGTACAAGAACTTGTTATGATGACTCTGTACAAGAACCGGTAATAATGACTCTGTACAAGCACCGGTAATAATGACTCTGTACAAGCACCGGTAATAATGTCTCTGTACAAGCACTTGTTATGATGACTCTGTACAAGAACCGGTTACAAAGACTCTGTACAAGCACCGGTAATAATGACTCTGTACAAACATCGGTAATAATGACTCTGTACAAGCACCGGTTATAAAGACTCTGTACAAGCACCGGTAATAATGAATCTGTACAAGCACTTGTTATGATGACTCTGTACAAGCACCGGTAATAATGACTCTGTACAAGCACCGGTAATAATGACTCTGTACAAGCAACGGAAATAATGACTCTGTACAAGCACCGGTAATAATGACTATGTACAAGCACCTGTTATAATGACTCTGTACAAGAACAGTAATAATGACTATGTACAAGCGCCGGTTATAATGACTCTGTACAAGCAACGGTTATAATGACTCTGTACAAGCACCGGTAATAATGACTATGTACAAGCACCTGTTATAATGACTCTGTACAAGAACAGTAATAATGACTCTGTACAAACACCGGTAATAATGACTCTGTACAAACACCGGTTATAATGACTCTGTACAAGCACCGGTAGTAATGACTCTGTACAAGCACTTGTTATGATAACTCTGTACAAGAACAGGTAATAATGACTCTGTACAAGAACAGGTAAAAATGACTCTGTACAAACACCGGTAATAATGACTCTGTACAAGCACCGGTAATAATGACTCTGTACAAGCACTTGTTATGATGACTCTGTACAAGCACCGGTAATAATGACTCTGTACAAGCACTTGTTATGATGACTCTGTACAAGAACAGGTAATGATGACTCTGTACAAGAACAGGTAATAATGACTCTGTACAAGCACCGGTTATAACGACTCTGTACAAGCACCGGTTATGATAACTCTTTACAAGCACCGGTAATAATGACTCTGTACAAGCACTTGTCATGATGACTCTGTACAAGAACCGGTAATCATGACTCTGTACAAGCACTTGTTATGATGACTCTGTACAAGAACAGGTAATAATGACTCTGTACAAGAACCGGTAATAATGACTCTGTACAAGCACCGGTTATAATGACTCTGTACAAGCACCGGTAATAATGACTCTGTACAAGCACTTGTTATGATGACTCTGTACAAGAACAGGTAATAATGTCTCTGTACAAACACCGGTAATAATGATTCTGTACAAGCACCGGTAATAATGACTCTGTACAAGCATCGGTAATAATGACTCTGTACAATCACCGATAATAATGAATCTGTACAAGCACAGGTAATAATGACTCAGTACAAGCACCGGTAATACTAACTCTGTACAAGCATTGTTTTAATGACTCTGTACAAGCACCGGTAATACTAACTCTGTACAAGCACCGGTAATAATGACTCTGTACAAGCGCCGGTAATAATGACGCTGTACAAGCACCGGTAATAATGACTCTGTACAAGCACCGGTAATAATGACTCTGTACAAGCACCGGTAATAATGACTCTTTACAAGAACCGGTAATAATGACTCTGTACAAGCACTTGTTATGATGACTCTGTACAACAACCTGTTATAATGACTCTGTACAAGCACCGGTAATAATGACTCCCTACAAGCACCGGTAATAATGACTCTGTACAAGCACTTGTTATGATGACTCTGTACAACAACCTGTTATAATGACTCTGTACAAGCACCGGTAATAATGACTCTGTACAAGCACCGGTAATAATGACTCTGTACAAGCACCGGTAATAATGACTCTGTACAAGAACCGGTAATAATGACTCTGTACAAGCACCGGTAATAATGACTCTGTACAAGCACGGGTAACAATGACTCTGTACAAGCACCGGTAATAATGACTCTGTACAAGCACCGGTGATAATGACTCTGTACAAGCACCGGTAATAATGACTCTGTACAAGCACTTGTTATGATGACTCTGTACAACAACCTGTTATAATGACTCTGTACAAGCACCGGTAATAATGACTCTGTACAAACACCGGTAATAATGACTCTGTACAAGCACCGGTAATAATGACTCTGTACAAGCACCGGTAATAATGACCCTGTACAAGCACTTGTTATGATGACTCTGTATAAGAACCGGTAATAATGACTCTGTACAAGCACCGGTAATAATGACTCTGTACAAGAACCGGTTATAATGACTCTGTACAAACATCGGTAATAATGACTCTGTACAAGCACCGGTAATAATGACTCTGTACAAGCACCGGTAATAATGACTCTGTACAAGAACCGGTAATAATGACTCTGTACAAGCACCGGTAATAATGACTCTGTACAAGCACCGGTAATAATGTGTCTGTACAAGCACTTGTTATGATGACTCTGTACAAGAACCGGTTATAATGACTCTGTACAAGCACCGGTAATAATGACTCTGTACAAACACCGGTAATAATGACTCTGTACAAGCAACGGTTATAATGACTCTGTACAAGCACCGGTAATAATGACTATGTACAAGCACCTGTTATAATGACTCTGTACAAGAACAGTAATAATGACTCTGTACAAACACCGGTAATAATGACTCTGTACAAACACCGGTTATAATGACTCTGTACAAGCACCGGTAGTAATGACTCTGTACAAGCACTTGTTATGATAACTCTGTACAAGAACAGGTAATAATGACTCTGTACAAGAACAGGTAAAAATGACTCTGTACAAACACCGGTAATAATGACTCTGTACAAGCACCGGTAATAATGACTCTGTACAAGCACTTGTTATGATGACTCTGTACAAGCACCGGTAATAATGACTCTGTACAAGCACTTGTTATGATGACTCTGTACAAGAACAGGTAATGATGACTCTGTACAAGAACAGGTAATAATGACTCTGTACAAGCACCGGTTATAACGACTCTGTACAAGCACCGGTTATGATAACTCTTTACAAGCACCGGTAATAATGACTCTGTACAAGCACTTGTCATGATGACTCTGTACAAGAACCGGTAATCATGACTCTGTACAAGCACTTGTTATGATGACTCTGTACAAGAACAGGTAATAATGACTCTGTACAAGAACCGGTAATAATGACTCTGTACAAGCACCGGTTATAATGACTCTGTACAAGCACCGGTAATAATGACTCTGTACAAGCACTTGTTATGATGACTCTGTACAAGAACAGGTAATAATGTCTCTGTACAAACACCGGTAATAATGATTCTGTACAAGCACCGGTAATAATGACTCTGTACAAGCATCGGTAATAATGACTCTGTACAATCACCGATAATAATGAATCTGTACAAGCACAGGTAATAATGACTCAGTACAAGCACCGGTAATACTAACTCTGTACAAGCATTGTTTTAATGACTCTGTACAAGCACCGGTAATACTAACTCTGTACAAGCACCGGTAATAATGACTCTGTACAAGCACCGGTAATAATGACGCTGTACAAGCACCGGTAATAATGACTCTGTACAAGCACCGGTAATAATGACTCTGTACAAGCACCGGTAATAATGACTCTTTACAAGAACCGGTAATAATGACTCTGTACAAGCACTTGTTATGATGACTCTGTACAACAACCTGTTATAATGACTCTGTACAAGCACCGGTAATAATGACTCCCTACAAGCACCGGTAATAATGACTCTGTACAAGCACTTGTTATGATGACTCTGTACAACAACCTGTTATAATGACTCTGTACAAGCACCGGTAATAATGACTCCCTACAAGCACCGGTAATAATGACTCTGTACAAGCACTTGTTATGATGACTCTGTACAACAACCTGTTATAATGACTCTGTACAAGCACCGGTAATAATGACTCTGTACAAGCACCGGTAATAATGACTCTGTACAAGCACCGGTAATAATGACTCTGTACAAGAACCGGTAATAATGACTCTGTACAAGCACCGGTAATAATGACTCTGTACAAGCACGGGTAACAATGACTCTGTACAAGCACCGGTAATAATGACTCTGTACAAGAACCGGTAATAATGACTCTGTACAAGCACCGGTAATAATGACTCTGTACAAGCACGGGTAACAATGACTCTGTACAAGCACCGGTAATAATGACTCTGTACAAGCACCGGTGATAATGACTCTGTACAAGCACCGGTAATAATGACTCTGTACAAGCACTTGTTATGATGACTCTGTACAAGAACCGGTTATAATGACTCTGTACAAGCACCGGTAATAATGACTCTGTACAAACACCGGTAATAATGACTCTGTACAAGCACCGGTAATAATGACTCTGTACAACCACCGGTAATAATGACTCTGTACAAGCACTTGTTATGATGACTCTGTACAAGCACCGGTAATAATGACTCTGTACAAGCACCGGTAATAATGTCTCTGTACAAGCAACGGTAAAAATGACTCTGTACAAACACCGGTTATAATGACTCTGTACAAGAACAGATAATAATGACTCTGTACAAGCACCGGTAATAATGACTCTGTACAAACACCGGTTATAATGACTCTGTAGAAGCACCGGTAATAATGACTCTGTGCAAGCACTTGTTATGATGACTCTGTACAAGAACAGGTAATGATGACTCTGTACAAGAACAGGTAATAATGACTCTGTACAAACACCGGTAATAATGACTCTGTACAAGCACCGGTAATAATGACTCTGTACAAGCACCGGTTATAATGACTCTGTACAAGCACCGGTAATAATGACTCTGTACAAGCACCGGTTATAATGACTCTGTACAAGCACCGGTTATAATGACTCTGTACAAACATTGGTAATAATGACTCTGTACATGCACCGGTTATAATGACTCTGTACAAGCACCGGTAGTAATGACTCTGTACAAGCACTTGTTATGATGACTCTTTACAAGCACCGGTAATAATGACTCTGTACATGCACTTGTTATGATGACTCTGTACAAGAACAGGTAATGATGACTCTGTACAAGAACAGGTAATAATGACTCTGTACAAACACCGGTAATAATGACTCTGTACAAGCACCGGTAATAATGACTATGTACAAGCACTTGTTATGATGACTGTGTACAAGCACCGGTAATAATGACTCTGTACAAGCACTTGTTATGATGACTCTGTACAAGAACAGGTAATAATGACTCTGTACAAGCACCGGTTATAACGACTCTGTACAAGCACCGGTTATGATCACTCTGTACAAGCACCGGTAATAATGACTCTGTACAAGCACTTGTTATGATGACTCTGTACAAGAACCGGTGATCATGACTTTGTACAAGCACTTGTTATGATAACTCTGTACAAGAACAGGTAATAATGACTCTGTACAAGAACCGGTCATAATGACTCTTTACAAGCACCGGTTATAATGACTCTGTACAAGCACCGGTAATAATGACTCTGTACAAGCACTTGTTATGATGACTCTGTACAAGAAGAGGTAATAATGTCTCTGTACAAACACCGGTAATAATGATTCTGTACAAGCACCGGTAATAATGACTCTGTACAAGCATCGGTAATAATGACTCTGTACAATCACCGATAATAATGAATCTGTACAAGCATAGGTAATAATGACTCAGTACAAGCACCGGTAATACTAACTCTGAACAAGCACTGTTATAATGATTCTGTACAAGCACCTGTTATTATGACTCTGTACAAGCACCGGTAATAATGACTCTGTACAAGCACCGGTAATAATGACGCTGTACAAGCACCGGTAATAATGACTCTGTACAAGCACCGGTAATAATGACTCTGTACAAGCACCGGTAATAATGACTCTGTACAAGCCCTGTTATAATGACTCTGTACAAGCACCGGTAATAATGACTCTGTACAAGCACCGGTAATAATGACTCTCTACAAGCACCGGTAATAATGACTCTGTACAAGCACCGGTAATAATGACTCTGTACAAGCACTTGTTATGATGACTCTGTACAAGAACCGGTAATAATGACTCTGTACAAGCACCGGTAATAATGACTCTGTACAAGCACCGGTAATAATGACTCTGTACAAGCACCGGTAATAATGACTCTGTACAAGCAATGGTAATAATGACTCTGTACAAGCACCTGTTATAATGACTCTGTACAAGCACCGGTAATAATGACTCTGTACAAGCACTTGTTATGATGATTCTGTACAAGCACCGGTAATAATGACTCTGTACAAGCACCGGTAATAATGACTCTGTACAAGCACCGGTTATAATAACTCTGGACAAGCACCGGTAATAATGACTCTGTACATGCACCGGTAATAATGACTCTGTACAAGAACAGGTAATAGTGACTCTGTACAAGCAACGGTAATAATGACTCTGAACAAGCACCGGTGATAATGACTCTGTATAAGCACCGGTAATAATGACTCTGTACAAGAACTTGTTATGATGACTCTGTACAAGAACTTGTTATAATGACTCTGTACAAGCACCGGTAATAATGACTCTGTACAAGCACTTGTTATGATGACTCTGTACAAGAACAGGTAATGATGACTCTGTACAAGAACAGGTTATAATGACTCTGTACAAACACCGGTAATAATGACTCTGTACAAGCACTTGTTATGATGATTCTGTACAAGCACCGGTAATAATGACTCTGTACAAGCACCGGTAATAATGACTCTGTACAAGCACCGGTTATAATGACTCTGTACAAGCACCGGTAATAATGACTCTGTACATGCACCGGTAATAATGACTCTGTACAAGAACAGGTAATAATGACTCTGTACAAGCAACGGTAATAATGACTCTGTACAAGCACCGGTGATAATGACTCTGTACAAGCACCGGTAATAATGACTCTGTACAAGCACTTGTTATGATGACTCTGTACAAGAACCGGTTATAATGACTCTGTACAAGCACCGTTTATAATGACTCTGTACAAACACCGGTAATAATGACTCTGTACAAGCACCGGTAATAATGACTCTGTACAAGCACTTGTTATGATGACTGTGTACAAGCACCGGTAATAATGACTCTGTACAAGCACTTGTTATGATGACTCTGTACAAGAACAGGTAATAATGACTCTGTACAAGCACCGGATATAACGACTCTGTACAAGCACCGGTTATGATCACTCTGTACAAGCACCGGTAATAATGACTCTGTACAAGCACTTGTTATGATGACTCTGTACAAGAACCGGTAATCATGACTTTGTACAAGCACTTGTTATGATAACTCTGTACAAGAACAGGTAATAATGACTCTGTACAAGAACCGGTCATAATGACTCTTTACAAGCACCGGTTATAATGACTCTGTACAAGCACCGGTAATAATGACTCTGTACAAGCACTTGTTATGATGACTCTGTACAAGAACAGGTAATAATGTCTCTGTACAAACACCGGTAATAATGATTCTGTACAAGCACCGGTAATAATGACTCTGTACAAGCATCGGTAATAATGACTCTGTACAATCACCGATAATAATGAATCTGTACAAGCATAGGTAATAATGACTCAGTACAAGCACCGGTAATACTAACTCTGAACAAGCACTGTTATAATGATTCTGTACAAGCACCTGTTATTATGAATCTGTACAAGCACCGGTAATAATGACTCTGTACAAGCACCGGTAATAATGACGCTGTACAAGCACCGGTAATAATGACTCTGTACAAGCACCGGTAATAATGACTCTGTACAAGCACCGGTAATAATGACTCTGTACAAGCCCTGTTATAATGACTCTGTACAAGCACCGGTAATAATGACTCTGTACAAGCACCGGTAATAATGACTCTCTACAAGCACCGGTAATAATGACTCTGTACAAGCACCGGTAATAATGACTCTGTACAAGCACTTGTTATGATGACTCTGTACAAGAACCGGTAATAATGACTCTGTACAAGCACCGGTAATAATGACTCTGTACAAGCACCGGTAATAATGACTCTGTACAAGCACCGGTAATAATGACTCTGTACAAGCAATGGTAATAATGACTCTGTACAAGCACCTGTTATAATGACTCTGTACAAGCACCGGTAATAATGACTCTGTACAAGCACTTGTTATGATGATTCTGTACAAGCACCGGTAATAATGACTCTGTACAAGCACCGGTAATAATGACTCTGTACAAGCACCGGTTATAATAACTCTGTACAAGCACCGGTAAAAATGACTCTGTACATGCACCGGTAATAATGACTCTGTACAAGAACAGGTAATAGTGACTCTGTACAAGCAACGGTAATAATGACTCTGAACAAGCACCGGTGATAATGACTCTGTATAAGCACCGGTAATAATGACTCTGTACAAGAACTTGTTATGATGACTCTGTACAAGAACTTGTTATAATGACTCTGTACAAGCACCGGTAATAATGACTCTGTACAAGCACTTGTTATGATGACTCTGTACAAGAACAGGTAATGATGACTCTGTACAAGAACAGGTTATAATGACTCTGTACAAACACCGGTAATAATGACTCTGTACAAGCACTTGTTATGATGATTCTGTACAAGCACCGGTAATAATGACTCTGTACAAGCACCGGTAATAATGACTCTGTACAAGCACCGGTTATAATGACTCTGTACAAGCACCGGTAATAATGACTCTGTACATGCACCGGTAATAATGACTCTGTACAAGAACAGGTAATAATGACTCTGTACAAGCAACGGTAATAATGACTCTGTACAAGCACCGGTGATAATGACTCTGTACAAGCACCGGTAATAATGACTCTGTACAAGCACTTGTTATGATGACTCTGTACAAGAACCGGTTATAATGACTCTGTACAAGCACCGTTTATAATGACTCTGTACAAACACCGGTAATAATGACTCTGTACAAGCACCGGTAATAATGACTCTGTACAAGCACCGGTAATAATGACTCTGTACAAGCACTTGTTATGATGACTCTGTACAAGAACCGGTAATAATGACTCTGTACAAGCACCGGTAATAATGACTCTGTACAAGCACCGGTTTTAATGACTCTGTACAAGAACTTGTTATGATGACTCTGTACAAGAACCGGTAATAATGACTCTGTACAAGCACCGGTAATAATGACTCTGTACAAGCACCGGTAATAATGTCTCTGTACAAGCACTTGTTATGATGACTCTGTACAAGAACCGGTTACAAAGACTCTGTACAAGCACCGGTAATAATGACTCTGTACAAACATCGGTAATAATGACTCTGTACAAGCACCGGTTATAAAGACTCTGTACAAGCACCGGTAATAATGAATCTGTACAAGCACTTGTTATGATGACTCTGTACAAGCACCGGTAATAATGACTCTGTACAAGCACCGGTAATAATGACTCTGTACAAGCAACGGTAATAATGACTCTGTACAAGCACCGGTAATAATGACTATGTACAAGCACCTGTTATAATGACTCTGTACAAGAACAGTAATAATGACTATGTACAAGCGCCGGTTATAATGACTCTGTACAAGCAACGGTTATAATGACTCTGTACAAGCACCGGTAATAATGACTATGTACAAGCACCTGTTATAATGACTCTGTACAAGAACAGTAATAATGACTCTGTACAAACACCGGTAATAATGACTCTGTACAAACACCGGTTATAATGACTCTGTACAAGCACCGGTAGTAATGACTCTGTACAAGCACTTGTTATGATAACTCTGTACAAGAACAGGTAATAATGACTCTGTACAAGAACAGGTAAAAATGACTCTGTACAAACACCGGTAATAATGACTCTGTACAAGCACCGGTAATAATGACTCTGTACAAGCACTTGTTATGATGACTCTGTACAAGCACCGGTAATAATGATTCTGTACAAGCACTTGTTATGATGACTCTGTACAAGAACAGGTAATGATGACTCTGTACAAGAACAGGTAATAATGACTCTGTACAAGCACCGGTTATAACGACTCTGTACAAGCACCGGTTATGATAACTCTTTACAAGCACCGGTAATAATGACTCTGTACAAGCACTTGTCATGATGACTCTGTACAAGAACCGGTAATCATGACTCTGTACAAGCACTTGTTATGATGACTCTGTACAAGAACAGGTAATAATGACTCTGTACAAGAACCGGTAATAATGACTCTGTACAAGCACCGGTTATAATGACTCTGTACAAGCACCGGTAATAATGACTCTGTACAAGCACTTGTTATGATGACTCTGTACAAGAACAGGTAATAATGTCTCTGTACAAACACCGGTAATAATGATTCTGTACAAGCACCGGTAATAATGACTCTGTACAAGCATCGGTAATAATGACTCTGTACAATCACCGATAATAATGAATCTGTACAAGCACAGGTAATAATGACTCAGTACAAGCACCGGTAATACTAACTCTGTACAAGCATTGTTTTAATGACTCTGTACAAGCACCGGTAATACTAACTCTGTACAAGCACCGGTAATAATGACTCTGTACAAGCACCGGTAATAATGACGCTGTACAAGCACCGGTAATAATGACTCTGTACAAGCACCGGTAATAATGACTCTGTACAAGCACCGGTAATAATGACTCTTTACAAGAACCGGTAATAATGACTCTGTACAAGCACTTGTTATGATGACTCTGTACAACAACCTGTTATAATGACTCTGTACAAGCACCGGTAATAATGACTCCCTACAAGCACCGGTAATAATGACTCTGTACAAGCACTTGTTATGATGACTCTGTACAACAACCTGTTATAATGACTCTGTACAAGCACCGGTAATAATGACTCTGTACAAGCACCGGTAATAATGACTCTGTACAAGCACCGGTAATAATGACTCTGTACAAGAACCGGTAATAATGACTCTGTACAAGCACCGGTAATAATGACTCTGTACAAGCACGGGTAACAATGACTCTGTACAAGCACCGGTAATAATGACTCTGTACAAGCACCGGTGATAATGACTCTGTACAAGCACCGGTAATAATGACTCTGTACAAGCACTTGTTATGATGACTCTGTACAACAACCTGTTATAATGCCTCTGTACAAGCACCGGTAATAATGACTCTGTACAAACACCGGTAATAATGACTCTGTACAAGCACCGGTAATAATGACTCTGTACAAGCACCGGTAATAATGACCCTGTACAAGCACTTGTTATGATGACTCTGTATAAGAACCGGTAATAATGACTCTGTACAAGCACCGGTAATAATGACTCTGTACAAGAACCGGTTATAATGACTCTGTACAAACATCGGTAATAATGACTCTGTACAAGCACCGGTAATAATGACTCTGTACAAGCACCGGTAATAATGACTCTGTACAAGAACCGGTAATAATGACTCTGTACAAGCACCGGTAATAATGACTCTGTACAAGCACCGGTAATAATGTGTCTGTACAAGCACTTGTTATGATGACTCTGTACAAGAACCGGTTATAATGACTCTGTACAAGCACCGGTAATAATGACTCTGTACAAACACCGGTAATAATGACTCTGTACAAGCACCGGTAATAATGACTCTGTACAACCACCGGTAATAATGACTCTGTACAAGCACTTGTTATGATGACTCTGTACAAGCACCGGTAATAATGACTCTGTACAAGCACCGGTAATAATGTCTCTGTACAAGCAACGGTAAAAATGACTCTGTACAAACACCGGTTATAATGACTCTGTACAAGAACAGATAATAATGACTCTGTACAAGCACCGGTAATAATGACTCTGTACAAACACCGGTTATAATGACTCTGTAGAAGCACCGGTAATAATGACTCTGTGCAAGCACTTGTTATGATGACTCTGTACAAGAACAGGTAATGATGACTCTGTACAAGAACAGGTAATAATGACTCTGTACAAACACCGGTAATAATGACTCTGTACAAGCACCGGTAATAATGACTCTGTACAAGCACCGGTTATAATGACTCTGTACAAGCACCGGTAATAATGACTCTGTACAAGCACTTGTTATGATGACTCTGTACAAGAACAGGTAATAATGACTCTGTACAAGCACCGGTTATAACGACTCTGTACAAGCACCGGTTATGATCACTCTGTACAAGCACCGGTAATAATGACTCTGTACAAGCACTTGTTATGATGACTCTGTACAAGAACCGGTAATCATGACTTTGTACAAGCACTTGTTATGATAACTCTGTACAAGAACAGGTAATAATGACTCTGTACAAGAACCGGTCATAATGACTCTTTACAAGCACCGGTTATAATGACTCTGTACAAGCACCGGTAATAATGACTCTGTACAAGCACTTGTTATGATGACTCTGTACAAGAACAGGTAATAATTTCTCTGTACAAACACCGGTAATAATGATTCTGTACAAGCACCGGTAATAATGACTCTGTACAAGCATCGGTAATAATGACTCTGTACAATCACCGATAATAATGAATCTGTACAAGCATAGGTAATAATGACTCAGTACAAGCACCGGTAATACTAACTCTGAACAAGCACTGTTATAATGATTCTGTACAAGCACCTGTTATTATGACTCTGTACAAGCAACGGTAATAATGACTCTGTACAAGCACCGGTAATAATGACGCTGTACAAGCACCGGTAATAATGACTCTGTACAAGCACCGGTAATAATGACTCTGTACAAGCACCGGTAATAATGACTCTGTACAAGCCCTGTTATAATGACTCTGTACAAGCACCGGTAATAATGACTCTGTACAAGCACCGGTAATAATGACTCTCTACAAGCACCGGTAATAATGACTCTGTACAAGCACCGGTAATAATGACTCTGTACAAGCACTTGTTATGATGACTCTGTACAAGAACCGGTAATAATGACTCTGTACAAGCACCGGTAATAATGACTCTGTACAAGCACCGGTAATAATGACTCTGTACAAGCACCGGTAATAATGACTCTGTACAAGCAATGGCAATAATGACTCTGTACAAGCACCTGTTATAATGACTCTGTACAAGCACCGGTAATAATGACTCTGTACAAGCACCGGTAATAATGACTCTGTACAAGCACCGGTTATAATAACTCTGTACAAGCACCGGTAATAATGACTCTGTACATGCACCGGTAATAATGACTCTGTACAAGAACAGGTAATAGTGACTCTGTACAAGCAACGGTAATAATGACTCTGAACAAGCACCGGTGATAATGACTCTGTATAAGCACCGGTAATAATGACTCTGTACAAGAACTTGTTATGATGACTCTGTACAAGAACTTGTTATAATGACTCTGTACAAGCACCGGTAATAATGACTCTGTACAAGCACTTGTTATGATGACTCTGTACAAGAACAGGTAATGATGACTCTGTACAAGAACAGGTTATAATGACTCTGTACAAACACCGGTAATAATGACTCTGTACAAGCACCGGTAATAATGACTATGTACAAGCACTTGTTATGATGACTGTGTATAAGCACCGGTAATAATGACTCTGTACAAGCACTTGTTATGATGACTCTGTACAAGAACAGGTAATAATGACTCTGTACAAGCACCGGTTATAACGACTCTGTACAAGCACCGGTTATGATCACTCTGTACAAGCACCGGTAATAATGACTCTGTACAAGCACTTGTTATGATGACTCTGTACAAGAACCGGTAATCATGACTCTGTACAAGCACTTGTTATGATAACTCTGTACAAGAACAGGTAATAATGACTCTGTACAAAAACCGGTCATAATGACTCTTTACAAGCACCGGTTATAATGACTCTGTACAAGCACCGGTAATAATGACTCTGTACAAGCACTTGTTATGATGACTCTGTACAAGAACAGGTAATAATGTCTCTGTACAAACACCGGTAATAATGATTCTGTACAAGCACCGGTAATAATGACTCTGTACAAGCATCGGTAATAATGACTCTGTACAATAACCGATAATAATGAATCTGTACAAGCATAGGTAATAATGACTCAGTACAAGCACCGGTCATACTAACTCTGAACAAGCACTGTTATAATGACTCTGTACAAGCACCTGTTATTATGACTCTGTACAAGCACCGGTAATAATGACTCTGTACAAGCACCGGTAATAATGACGCTGTACAAGCACCGGTAATAATGACTCTGTACAAGCACCGGTAATAATGACTCTGTACAAGCACCGGTAATAATGACTCTGTACAAGCCCTGTTATAATGACTCTGTACAAGCACCGGTAATAATGACTCTGTACAAGCACCGGTAATAATGACTCTCTACAAGCACCGGTAATAATGACTCTGTACAAGCACCGGTAATAATGACTCTGTACAAGCACTTGTTATGATGACTCTGTACAAGAACCGGTAATAATGACTCTGTACAAGAACAGATAATAATGACTCTGTACAAGCACTGGTAATAATGACTCTGTACAAGCACCGGTTATAATGACTCTGTACAAGCACCGGTAATAATGACTCTGTACAAGCACTTGTTATGATGACTCTGTACAAGAACAGGTAATGATGACTCTGTACAAGAACAGGTAATAATGACTCTGTACAAACACCGGTAATAATGACTCTGTACAAGCACCGGTAAAAATGACTCTGTACAAGCACCGGTTATAATGACTCTGTACAAGCACCGGTAATAATGACTCTGTACAAGCACCGGTTATAATGACTCTGTACAAGCACCGGTTATAATGACTTTGTACAAGCACCGGTTATAATGACTATGTACAAACACCGGCAATAATGACTCTGTACAAGCACCGGTTATAATGACTCTGTACAAGCACCGGTAGTAATGACTCTGTACAAGCACTTGTTATGATAACTCTGTACAAAACAGGTAATAATGACTCTGTACAAGAACAGGTAATAATGACTCTGTACAAACACCGGTAATAATGACTCTGTACAAGCACCGGTAATAATGACTCTGT
Source organism: Tegillarca granosa (assembly GCA_029721355.1). NCBI lineage: Eukaryota > Metazoa > Mollusca > Bivalvia > Arcoida > Arcidae > Tegillarca > Tegillarca granosa. Next base: position 6,113,361 of record CM056608.1, read on the forward strand.
ACAAGCACTTGTTATGATGACTCTGTACAAGCACCGGTAATAATGACTCTGTAAAAGCACTTGTTATGATGTCTCTGTACAAGAACAGGTAATAATGACTCTGTACAAGCACCGGTTATAACGACTCTGTACAAGCACCGGTTATGATGACTCTGTACAAGCACCGGTAATAATGACTCTGTACAAGCACTTGTTATGATGACTCTGTACAAGAACAGTAATAATGACTCTGTACAAGCACTTGTTATGATGACTCTGTACAAGCACCGGTAAAAATGACTCTGTACAAGCACCGGTAATAATGACTCTGTACAAGCAACGGTTATAATGACTCTGTACAAGCACCGGTAATAATGACTATGTACAAGCACCTGTTATAATGACTCTGTACAAGAACAGTAATAATGACTATGTACAAGCACCGGTAATAATGACTCTGTACAAACACCGGTAATAATGACTCTGTACAAGCACCGGTAATAATGACTCTGTACTTTCACTAGTTATGATGACTCTGTACAAGCACCGGTAATAATGATTCTGTACAAGCAACGGTAATAATGACCCTGTACAAGCACCGGTAATAATGACTATGTACAAGCACCTGTTATAATGACTCTGTACAAGAACGGTAATATTGACTATGTACAAGCACCGGTTATAATGACTCTGTACAAGCAACGGTTATAATGACTCTGTACAAGCACCGGTAATAATGACTCTGTACATGCACCGGAAATAATGACTCTGTACAAGAACAGATAATAATGACTCTGTACAAGCACTGGTAATAATGACTCTGTACAAGCACCGGTTATAATGACTCTGTACAAGCACCGGTAATAATGACTCTGTACAAGCACTTGTTATGATGACTCTGTACAAGAACAGGTAATGATGACTCTGTACAAGAACAGGTAATAATGACTCTGTACAAACACCGGTAATAATGACTCTGTACAAGCACCGGTAAAAATGACTCTGTACAAGCACCGGTTATAATGACTCTGTACAAGCACCGGTAATAATGACTCTGTACAAGCACCGGTTATAATGACTCTGTACAAGCACCGGTTATAATGACTTTGTACAAGCACCGGTTATAATGACTCTGTACAAACACCGGTAATAATGACTCTGTACAAGCACCGGTTATAATGACTCTGTACAAGCACCGGTAGTAATGACTCTGTACAAGCACTTGTTATGATAACTCTGTACAAAACAGGTAATAATGACTCTGTACAAGAACAGGTAATAATGACTCTGTACAAACACCGGTAATAATGACTCTGTACAAGCACCGGTAATAATGACTCTGTACAAGCACTTGTTATGATGACTCTGTACAAGCACCGGTAATAATGACTCTGTAAAAGCACTTGTTATGATGTCTCTGTACAAGAACAGGTAATAATGACTCTGTACAAGCACCGGTTATAACGACTCTGTACAAGCACCGGTTATGATGACTCTGTACAAGCACCGGTAATAATGACTCTGTACAAGCACTTGTTATGATGACTCTGTACAAGAACAGTAATAATGACTCTGTACAAGCACTTGTTATGATGTATCTGTACAAGAACAGGTAATAATGACTCTGTAGAAGAACCGGTAAAAATGACTCTGTACAAGCACCGGTTATAATGACTCTGTACAAGCACCGGTAATAGTGACTCTGTACAAGCACTTGTTATGATGACTCTGTACAAGAACAGGTAATAATGTCTCTGTACAAACACCGGTAATAATGATTCTGTACAAGCACCGGTAATAATGACTCTGTACAAGCACTTGTTATGATGACTCTGTACAAACACCGGTAATAATGACTCTGTACAAGCACTGGTAATAATGACTCTGTACAAGCACCGGTAATAATGACTCTATACAAGCACCGGTAATAATGACTCTGTACAAGCACCGGTAATAATGACTCTGTACAAGCACCGGTAATAATGACTCTGTACAAGCACCAGTTATAATGCTCTGTACAAGCACTTGTTACAATGACTTTGTACAAGCACCGGTAATAATGACTTTGTACAAGCATCGGTAATAATGACTCTGTACAAGCACCTGTTATAATGACTCTGTACAAGCACCTGTTATGATGACTCTGTACAAGCACCGTTAATAATGACTCTGTACAAGCACCTGTTATGATGACTCTGTACAAGCACCGTTAATAATGACTCTGTACAAGCACTTGTTATAATGACTCTGTACAAGGTGGTGTGGTTCTTGTCTTTAAACAATCACAATATATATAATGACAGCTGTGGCATGCTTCTTGACTTTAAACAGTTCATATTGTAATCAAATATTATTTAAGTGATGTATTTCTGGACTTTGGACAAATACTTTATATAAAAACAAGAGGTTCTGGTACATGTAATTTAGTTTTTGTCTGTAAATAATCCCAAGATATAATGACAGTAAGCTGGTGGTGTGGTTTTGCATTTGAACAACCACAAGATATAATGACAGTTAGCTGCTGGTGTGGTTCATGACTTTGAACAATCACAAGATATAATGACAGTTAGCTGGTGGTGTGGTTTTTGACTTTGAACATACACTTAATTTAATGAAAGGAAATATCTGGCAATGTTGTTTAAAATAAGATAACCGAAATGTAAAACAAATCTATTTTTAGAAAAAACTGATTGACAAGCACAATAAGATTACATGCATTGCTGTTCAGATATGAAAGAGATTCGACATCTGTTGCAATTCTATTATATATGAAGTCAATTTAACGATTATAACGGCAACTTATCTGTATTATTATCAGAATATATAATTTCTGATTCTGAATCTAAGCCTAGATAATAAACTAAATAACACAAACGATTGTTTTTTAAAACAAAATCCAACACAAACAAATTCAATAAGACGTAGGTATTTGATTTTGTAAACAATTACATATCACGTGATATGATCAATGAACGTTTGTGTTTGTTTAACTTGAATCAATGATTTTATCTTGATTGTTTTGTACTCGATGCAGATTGAATCAAATGTTTAAGCGTGATAAAAAGAATTAGGAAATTTATTATTATTATTATTCTAAATTTGGTATTGAAATATGAAGTCATTATTTAAATAGCAGTTTGAATATCTAAATAGTGTTAACGTACGAGTATACCGATGTCCGGTTGGTCTTAAGAGCACTCATGGATTAAAGCGCCTCTAATCGACCCAGACAGAGTCTAGTGTGAAAAAGTTCATTAGTTAGCTTGTTGAAGTTTGGTTGTTTTTCCCCTCGCACTCCGGTTTTCGTCCTTATCACAGAAATGTCCCTTTCGATATCTGTGAAAAATTCTTGGCTTTGGTGTAAAACACCATTGCTCCGCTCCACGTACCTCCAAGAAAGGTAATGTTTTAAAAATTAAACTTTATTTCTTTTACAACGATTTAGAAACAAGTTGTGCAACTTATATTAATCTAGCTCGTTGGCCCGAATTGTAGCGCGCGTGAGGTCTTATTGTGGGAGGAAAACCGGAGAACCCGGAGAAAAACCCACGTGCTCAAGCAGGTGACTTCATACCTTATCACATTCGACGCTGGGAATCGAACCCCGGTCGCATTGGTGATAGGCGGGAGTGCTAACCACTGCGCCACTTGATCACCCAGGTTATGTTTTAACAGCGTTCCTCAAATTGTTTGTCCCCGTCTGCAGTTGTCACTTGCTTTAAACCAAATTTTTATTAATTAGCTTGACTAGACAACAATTAGACAAGAACTTGTCAATAAATTTTCTGTAACGCCATTTCAGTATAACACAGCTACAATTTGACCAGTATTATTTTATTACGCCATTATGATACCAGCTGAGTGTGACAATCAGGAACTGTATTGATATAGTCTGTAACGCCAGTGCAACATCCAAATGATTGCAGATTCTCAATAAAAAGTATAAATGAAACACACACACACACACACACACACACACACACACACACACACACACACACACACACACACACAAAGCCCAAGTCCAAATCACAATCCCAAACTTTGAGACCTGGCAAATTTAGTTATACACGTGAACTTCCTGTCTAGCTAGCTACACCCGTCGCGTGCAAAGTCAAATTTAAGAATAAAAGGAACAAGGAACTATGGTAACTCAAATATATCCAGTAGAAGTTTGGATACAGTAACTCCATACTTATCAACACATTGTGATGACGGGCATAAAAATTTTAAAGGGCTTTGATATTAGAATTCATTTTAAAAACATTTAAATTTAATTTAATTTACATTTAAGGAATTAGAAAAATGGATTAAGCATACTGAAGATTTATTACAGACGAAGCGTAATACCGGATGCGATGTATTTATTTAGAAGACTACGAATTAAAATACTTCTGTATTTGATACTATTTGTAGTTTTTGTTTGTATTGTATTTATTCGTGAAAAGAATCGATCATTTTTGAGAAATGTTTCCGAAATGGAACAGCTTACAATTTCAAGTACAAACAATTCAACAAGAAAAGAAGCAAAGCCTATTGAACCACCACCTGCCATTGTCATGTCGAAAGAAGATAAAAACGACGATCCTGAGTACGACGGGGAAAAGGTCAACGAAGTAGAGGAAGAAGAAAGCGAAGACGAAGAAGAAGAGCAGGAAGAAGAAGAAGAAGTCGATCCCTTATCCGATTTTGTCAACAAACAGGTCGTTCCACCACCAAATGATAAACCGGAAATAGATAGGACGTCTGCTGGTAAGAATTTTGTAATCAATGAACCCATTTTAGATCGATTTTAGCCACATACATCTTGATTTTATTGCAGATTATTGCTCTTTTTACACTATAGATTTTTGATATTTTCTATTTTTCGAGATAGTGAAGAAAATGTTCCAGACGTAAACTTTATCCAATCTCTTGCACCTTTATTTGGTATTATGAAACGAATTTCAACTTCAACTTCAATGTAAGTCTTGGACTTACTACACTAACAACACATTTAGTTGACATTTTGTCATAAATAAAACGGTAACATTTTTAAAACAAAATCATCTTAAGAGTCCTTACAATTATTTCACAATCAAGGCTCAGCTACCTAAACCAAATGGTTTGTGAAGTTAAAACAAGGAAATAAAAATTATCATAAAATATTTGTTATCAACTTACAGATTTAACTTCAGTTGCGTCTTTCAATACTAATATCAATTTTTAACCAAAAAAAAAAATAAATAAATAAAAAAATAAAAAATAAAATAAAAAAACAAACAAAAAATAAATAAATAAATAAATAAAAATAAAAACTTAACAAACATCGCCCAAGGTTCAATATAAAATTTTTTACCTACAATTTAAGCTTACAGAGATTTGAAAGACTTGGTCTTATAGTAATAAAGCTACTAACACTACAAAACAGATTGTTTTGTGGCTGTCTTTTGATAAGTGTCAAATCAGTAAGTTTTCAAGCACTCGTCTAGCGACTTTACTGTACTAACTTACGCCGAAGCCGAAGACAAGCATAGAACTTTCTAAATCACATTAATGCCGACACAGATGAACCTCTTTTTGCTGAGCACCAGACAAAGAAGTAGTGTCTCAAGACTTGGTAGGGGTTAGCGTCAACGACTTTCCACTTTCAAAGCGGATGTTCTACTTCTGTGACACTGAGGAGGTACTAAACAGGCAAATATCTATCAATTTGAAGGGTTTTGAGCATGCTCTTTCGCCGATTTCCGCAAACTTGTATAACACTGCATTCATGTAATGACCGCTTATAAGAAAATATGTCATACGATGTTGAAATATTGGGAAAAAAGATAAATAAATAAATAAATAAATAAATAAATAAATAAATAAATAAATTATATATATATATATATATATATATATATATATATATATATATATATATATATATATATATAATAATAATAATAATAATAATAATAATAATAATAATAATAATAATAATAATAAAACAGAATTGAAAACAACAAATACTTCCAAAGTTAACAGTGAATTGTTTTTTATTACAGGTGAATGGGGTAAGCCTGTGATTATCGACAAAGATAAACTCGCCCCAGAAGAGAGAAAATTATATGATGAAGGATGGAAGAATAATGGTTTTAACGAATATGTTAGCCGAATGCTTTCGTTACACAGGAGTTTGCCCGACCCTCGGGATAAAGAGTTAGGGTTTATTTATTGCTTATTTGGATTCGTATAGTTTTGGAATTATGGAGTCATTAATTTTCAAATGGTTGGAATATCTTTTTTTATCAATCTACTTTTTTGGCCCCTAATGCCGAATATAACAAAAGCAAAAGCAACAAAAGGAAGAGTCATAGTGAAAATTTCAGGCTTTTGTCAAAATTGCTAGCTGACATAGAAACTAGTCGTCTGTCACTCTATTGGTCTTTGTTTATGTGCTATATTGTGAGGAGTTTTGCTATTTGTTGTTACAATTAAACACAAACATTCAGGTATTCAGGTCCATCTGCAAATAACAACCCCCCCCCTCCCAGAAAAAAAAAATCGAAAAATGACCAATCTATGATATCCATCGTTTTATGCCAGTTTATCCTTTGTAAATGTAAAATATAAAAATATAGTTGCAAAGTAATTTTAGGCATTACATAACAACTGAATGGTTAATATATAACAAATACCTGCTGAATTTTGACGCTATAATATATCACTACCACTGGCCAATAACACACAATTATCCAATGATTTGGATTGCATTTTGCATTTTTGGGATTTTCAAGACGTATCTTGAAATTTAAATGTTACATATACAACATTGTATAAATGCATGCATTAAATGTGTTCGTGCTCTTAAATTCCGTGTGTTCCGGTTGCTATAGTTACTGACAAGCAGTGTTTATTTATATTTACCTGATATCGTATCTCAATTCATTTTTCAGGTGTACAACTATAAGCTATCCAGATGAATTACCTGACTCTAGTGTAATAATGACCTTCCACAATGAGGCGTGGTCGGTTCTGTTAAGATCTGTCCACAGCATCATTGACCGTACCCCTCCTAATCTATTGAAAGAAATCATACTTGTGGATGATTTTTCAGATATGGGTGAGTAAAATGCATAAAAAATGCGTAAATAAAATTATAAATTTGAAAAATCATATTTCACGCATTTATGAAATAAATTTGACAGATAATTAAAAGAAATTTTCTTGTTAAAACATTATCTGAACTATAAGCATATTTCAATGTAGAATTTTATAACAGGTGTGATGATGAGTCTGTTCTAGATTATTATTAATGCGTTTGTATTCTAAAGACCATTTTGTGTAGCTGAATCATTCTTATCTAGGTGCTTGTACAGTGAGTTGTTTTCTTTACTATACACTATATATCTCCTAGCTGGTTCTGTACCATGGACAAGTGCAGTTCAGAAATACTTTTACTTACAAAACAACAAGAACAACATGAACATATGTGATAGATTTCTAGTAAGAAAATTTGTTTTGTTGCCAAAAGCTTAAATAATATTAATTATATATATATATATATATATATATATATATATATATATATATATATATATATATATATATATATATATATATATATATATAAAATTATAACATGATGATATTGATAATTTATATCTAACTCATAATTTTAAGAGATTTGTTTAATAACAGCATCGTAAATATCTTTTTAAAAGTTTTATTCCCTTTATTGACAGATCATTTAAAGGCTGCATTGGAAGAGTACATGAATAAATTAGAAATTGTGAAAATAGTCCGCGCAAACCAAAGAGAGGGATTAATCCGTGCCAGGTTGCTTGGTTATGCGGCGGCTACTGGGACAGTACTGATCTTCCTTGATTCACATATCGAATGCGCAGAAGGTGGACATACATTAAATTTAATAATGGCATACTAGTAAATGTGTATATACCATATAAATGTTATAAAGCATTTTTAGCTCACCTGACCGAAAGGTCATGTGAGCTTATGGCATGGCGCGGCGTGTGTATGTGCGTGCATGCGTGCGTGTGTGCGTGCGTGCGTGTGTGCGTCGTTAACACCTATTTTCGACTTCTCCTCCAAAACTGCGGCACAGATTTCAATTATACTTGGTCAGAAGCATATATGGGCCGGTGCAATTCAGATTTGTTCATGGCATTGCCATGGCTACCAAAAGTAGGTCACTGTGACCTAGGGGTGCAAAAATCTTTAAAAATCTTCTTCTCCGAAAGCGATGATGGGAGATAAAAAACTGATGTGATATTTGGCTTCTCTAGGGTTTTAAGCCTATAGTTTGTTCATTTCGTGAAATTCGGTCGAAAAATGGGTTACGCGTTTTTGCGTTTAATTTTAAAAATTTCGTAAAATGTCTTAAAATTGTTATTACTAGACTATTTGAACAGATATTGACATGGGGTTTTCAGTTTTAACTTTTTCTTGAAATGACCTTCGAAATGGGGTCAAGGTCAAAGTTCAAGGTCATGACCTAGTTTGTAATTTTGCAGTTTTAGGATATTTTCTTCAAAGTTTTAAAGATATACAATATCTAAAACATTGTAACAATGTTCATCACGAAAAAATTTAAAAAGATACAAAGTTTCGTAACTATATGATAATCCATGTAGGAGTTGTTGCCCCTGAAATTTTATTTTTTGCTCATAAAAACTAAAATTGTGCATTAGCTTGAAAACTATTAACTTTTTGTATAGGCATATATATTTGAATATTGTAGGTATTGACATGACGATCAATTTGATATATGGTTCAAGGTCATATGTTGAAAGGTCAAGGTCACAGCTGCAGAAGAAGACCTAAATTACTAATTATCTTGAAAACTTTTAACTTTTTGTATAGGCATGTATATTAGAATATTGTAGGTAATGAAATGAAGATCATTCTGATATATGGATCAAGGTCATATAATGAAAGGTCAAGGTCACAGCTGCAGAAGAAGATTTAAATTGCTAATTATCTTGAAAACTATTAACTTTTTGTATAGGCATGTATATTAGAATATTGTAGGTATTGACATGACAATCATTTTGATATCTGGTTCAAGGTCATATGTTCAAAGGTCATGGTCACATCTGCAAAAGAAGACTTAAATTGCGAATTATCTTGAAAACTATTAACTTTTTTATATAGGCATGTATATTAGAATATTGTAGGTATTGCAACAACAATCATTTTGATATATGGTTCAAGGTCATATGTTCAAAGGTCAAGGTCACGGCTGCAAAAGAAGAATTAAATTGCTAATTGTCTTGAAAACTATTAACTTTTTGTATAGGCATGTATTTAAGAATATTGTAGGTATTGTCATGACGATCATTTTGATATATGGTTCAAGGTCATATGTTGAATGTTCAAGGTCACAGCTGCTAAAGAAGCCTTAAATTGCTAATTATCTTGAAAACTATTAACTTTTTGTATAGGTATGTATATTAGAATATTGTAGGTATTGACATGGTAGTCATTTTGATATATGGTTCAAGGTCATATGTTGAAAGGTCAAGGTCATATCAACATAGGAATACTTAAATTATTAATTATCTTGAAAAATATTAATTTCATGCATAGGCATGTATATTAGAATATTGTAGGTATTGACATGACAATCATATATGGTTTGAGGTCATGTATGTTCAAAGGTCAAGGATAATAGCTGCATCATTATACTGAAATTGATAAATGATTTGGAAATTATTCATTGCACTACAGTTACTTCATGCATATTATATAAGCTACTCATAAATGAAAAGTGAGTGGATATATTTCTGATTAAGTTTTGTGGGAGTTCTTAACTTGAGGAAATTTTAAAGTTTTTGTACTTAATATATTGTCTATTGCACTTTGCAAACAAAATTGAACATATCTTCAGGTGAGCGTTAAGGCCCATGGACCTCTTGTTTAAAATAAAAATTATCTTTAAATACATTTTTAAAAAATGCTTATGATAAAAAATATGATAATAAAGCATTTTTTGAATGTATTTAACGATATTTTTAAAACAAAAATGGTTTATAACATATTTATACATTTTTACTCGTTTTGAATCTATTTAACGATTTTTTTTTTTTTTAAAAAAAGATGCTTTAAAAATTGCATAATTCATTAATATGATAAAGTTTTATTTTTCTTGTTTTTTTTATTTTTTATTTTAATATAATTTGTTTGGGATAATTGGCTGCAACTTCGTGTATTGCCAAATAGGTACAAATGTCTGTTATATACTGTATACACAAATATCTGTTATATTTTGATGTGCCATATGTGTACATTTGGGAAAAATCATTCCTTATCAGTGACACTAGGCGCCGAAAAGTTTGATAGATAAAAAAACATAAGCCAAACAGTTGAAAATTAATGAAGTTATCTAATAAAGTTATATAATGTCTGTGTTTTCTGATAACTTTTCTTGCTTCCTTTTTTGTTGCGCTCTCTGTTTATCCTTGCTATTGTCAGAGCACGTATTTAAGTTTTAGCTGGTCAAGTAGTCTTAAGTGCGCTTACGGACCACGGTTTCTATCTGTGGCTAGGATCAAATCCCGTTTGTGAAAGTCTAAGTGTGAGAAAATATGTCAGTTTGTCTGCCGAAGGTCGGTGGTATCTCTACCTTCCCAGAACCAACCGCCTTGAAATAAATGAAAATATCTTGACTGTGGCGTTAAACACCATCACTCCACTCTCTCGGCTTCTGCCTTCTAAATTTCATTACATTATCATTATTATTATTATTATTATTATTATTATTATTATTATTATTATTATTATTATTATTATTATTATTGTTATTGTTGTTGATGTTTTTATTGTTGTTGTTGTTATTATTATTATTATTATTATTATTATTATTATTATTATTATTATTATTATTATTATTATAATTATTATAGGTTGGATACAACCGCTACTTTATGAAATATATTTAAACAAAACAACAGCAGTCACTCCGGTAATAGATGTGATTAGTGATGAAACATTTGCATTTCAATTTCAACCTGCCAAAAACACTAATGTTGGAGGGTTTGATTGGTCGCTGACTTTCACGTGGCATGGGATACCCGAGTCTGAAAGACGTCGTAGGAATTATAAAGATTATCTTCCAGTGAGGTAGGCATATGATTTACTGTTTGACAAACTTTCTTAGCCTGATTTAAAACTAATGAAGTAAGAGACATGTAGAGTAGAGTTATGGTGTTTTACGCCCCAGTCAAGATTGTTTCACTTTTTTCGAGGTTGTCAGTTCTGGGACGGTGGAGAAAACCGGAGTGCCCGAAGAAAACCACCGACCTCCGGCAAGCGAACTGACAAACTTTCTCACATTAGGATCTGTCCCGATGCGGATTCGAACCCAGGCGGTGAGCGGCGCTGTGATCCGTAAGCGCGTGCTTATTTTTTGATAAAAATTTATTTTCTAGAGGTACCAACATGCTAACACACAAACATTATTTACTATTCTTATTATGTTTCGACCACCGAGGCCCCAAGAGACATGTAGATAAATACTTATATTTTGTTAATACGGAATGTTATGTTTTCAAATAAACCATAAAAGTATTTAGCCACTGAACTTTCTACAAACGGATTTTATACAACAATTAACTTCCATTGCCATGCAAAGTTAACTTAACAACGAGCGTTATGATTAGATTGCTGGGCACAGCATTGGGGAAAATAGCTCTAAAAACTCCATTTTTAGAAAGTTTACTGGTAATGTTCACATTTTTCATTTCTCAAAACTCTTAATGAAGTGTTTTATTCTTAAAATATGAAAACATGTTTATCGAGTCCCTGGATCAGCAGATAAATAGCGTCACACATATGTATACGCACAAGCAAAAACAATTGCATGTATATAAATACATCTGGTCTAAAACAAAGTGTTGCAGAAAAAAACCTTAGTATCAAATGTCAATGCAAAACATAACCTTTTACTCGTGTTACCATGGTTTTTGTATTATAAAGTTACCTAGACGAAGGCAAACGTGAACTGATTTCAGTATTTATGAATTAAACCTCGCTACCAAGTCGGTAATACTAACTGAACTGAATTAAGAATAAAAATAATTTCTCTTGGATTGACTGATTTTTATGTCAGCACAAAAGTTCTCAATTTTTGGCCCGATTCTAGATTACCATTATGATGACAAAAAGGTGTCTGAGATTCGTCTCTGACCATGTACTCGATTAGGTAGTTAAAATACAAGCTAGTTAATATATACATGTACTTATCCAGTAACAGAAACAACCAACAAAACAACTCAAACAAACTTATTTATAATAATAGTAATAAAAACAGACATAATGAACACATATTGAGATTATTGATTATTCCTACTTTCGACAAGAACAAATAAATAAATAAATAATTTATAAATAAATAAATGATAAATAAATAATATAAATGAATAAAAATAAACAAATTAAAAAAATGAATAAATAAATAACAATTAATTAAGAATAAAAAATAAATTTTTATATGACCTACAGATTCAATACGCCCCTAAATCAATTTTATCGTTAATTTTCATAAATGTGTTAGATATACTAATATTTTTTTGGTTTATATATCTCTTTCATGTAGGTCTCCGACAATGGCTGGAGGATTATTTGCGATAAGTCGTGAATTTTTTACCGAAATTGGCACGTATGATGAAGGAATGGATATATGGGGAGCTGAGAATTTGGAACTTTCATTCAGGGTATTTACACTAATATTAGTAATATCCTTAAAATTGTACAGAATACGTCCAGATGTATTTAGTTTGTTTCTCGGTACAATTTACGTGCTTGAAGGTTTGATTATTATTAATATTGTAACTTGCAACTGAAGAGAAAACCTAGAGCAACCGAGAACACACAAAATCATGATTATAATTGGAATTAAACATGTAACACAAACTCCAACAGGAACGTAATTACGAACTCCAAATAATTGTCACATAGTTAATATATCGGAAACGTTACATATGGTCCGTTTGAGGCTGTACGACTAAATTTTCTTGATAATTGTCTTTCAAGTTTCTCATATTTCGTGATTTCCTTGGATTTATTTATTAAAACGACTAAATAAGCTGTTATACTTTAATATAGGTTCTATATATAGTTATTTATTTATTTTTATTAAACATCTTGTACGTTTATTTTAGTTCACTGAGAAATAACAACAATTTTTGAAAGGCACATTTTACCTATTCATGTTCCACCATTATTATTATTATTATTATTAATTTTTGTCAAAAAAAAAAAAAAAAATAAAAATAAATAAAATAAAGATAAATCAATAAAAAATACTTAGTAAAATGTGGTAAATTGAAATGGATAAAAAAATTAGTAGAAGCTTAAGAAAACAAGATAAGTTATCAACAAATAATTTTAAAAAATCGTTCTCGACTTTAGACTGGCACTGAACGTGCCAAATGGTAAATGGCAGAACAGCAACTCTCCTCAAGTTTTGATTTTAATATGCTATGTAATTTCAGATATGGATGTGTGGAGGAACTCTTCTCAGTGCGCCTTGTTCCCATGTTGGACATATATTTCGGAAACGCTCTCCCTATAAATGGGACAAAAATAACAGACCAGTTGTACTCAACAACAACCTGAGAATGGCAGAGGTTTGGTTAGATGAATTTAAAGACTATTATTACCAATTAGTGGGTTACAACAAGGTAAACATTCTTTGAATATTGTATTAATTTTTTTTAACGTATTTTTAAATGAAAATTTGTTCCCTCGTACAAAGCATTCCTTAGCTGGATTCGGATTTATATAATTTTGGAACTTTAGATTCAATAATTTTAAACTGTTTGGCTTATGTTTTTTATCTATCAAACTTTTCGGTCTTAGTGTCACTGATGAGGAATGAATTTCTGAAATGTGCACATCTGGCACATCAAAATTCAACTTGGTATTTGTGTTATTTATTTATATACCTCTCTCTATATATATATACCAATTACAACCCAGGCATAATTTAAAAGCGCCAAAAAGCTTTCCAAATTTAGGGGGTCCAGGGTGAATGTTCCCCCTAAAAAAACTCTGTCTGACAAATACAAAACATAATTTTATAATTGTTCACTATAAATGATTTTTTATCCTTTTTCTATTTTCTTCGCGTTTCTGTAAAAAATAAAATAAAAATAAAAAGTGAAATTTTAACGAGGCAGCTGCTTTGGTTGCCTCATAGTAAGCTACGCCCCTGCTTAATTGTAATTTTGTTTAATATGTAGTTATTTAATTGGATCATGGAGGCTGGTATGTCTTTCATTTGACATGCTTGATTGTGTTGTTTGATGAATGTTGATATTGTTCGAATGTGAACTATTGAAATGAAATACAGGAGGTATATCTTTCAGTAGACTTAACCAAAATGTAGCAATTTAGTATACAATATGCGCCAAATTAAGCAAGCCTTGTTAAAATTTAAACAAAGGAATTAAATTTAAAACGTAATGCTCATAACAAATTTCAATAATATTTTCTTATCTAATTTACCATATTAAGCTAACTGAGCTTTGAACATCTGGGCCTTAGTCTAAACAAATTTTAAGAACTTTCTCATGCTAATAATAATGCAGCATTTTCGAATTGTGAGTTATATTAAAAGCTATGTTGCATAAATACTTTAAAGGAACCTCAGTGGCCGAGTGGTTTAAGACGATTTCTCTGGATCATGTTTCTTCTACCATCAAATTACTCACCTTCTCTACATTAGTGAAAAAAATCTTTGCTGTGGCGTATAACAACATTACTCCAATCTAATCTTAATCACTTTTAATTACTCTTATTAACCAAGAATTACTCTTTTTGACTTATAATAACTTATTTTATTGTATATGTGTATTGTACCTATTTAAATAAGAACATTAAGTTTATTTTAAATTTTTTTTCTTATAATATTAAAGTATTAAATCAAAACTTATAATTATTAATATTACATTCCTAGACAGGTTATGGTGACATTTCTGCTAGAAAAGATCTACGACAACGTTTACAGTGCAAAGATTTTAACTGGTTCTTAACACATGTGTATCCCGAAATATTTGTTCCTGGTGAAGCTATTTGTTCAGGACAGGTATCAGTTTTTATATTCAAGACCTTTTGGGTTCCGAAGTGTGGAAACACCAGAAACCATTCCGTTTTCTTTATATATATATATATATATATATATATATATATATATATATATATATATATATATATATATATATATATAATTTATTTTTGTCTAAAAACATATAGTTTATGAACTCGGCAAAATAAGCAATTGTGGAATGAAAATCTTTTATGTCGGGTCATGGCCGGTTTTAAAAACTAATACCTTGTCATCAATATCCTTAACTCAAACCATTGTGCCACATTTACCAACAAGCGTGTTCACCTATGCATTGTACTCTGTTTAATCAACTGCGCAGTTTCGAATTATTTTTCCTTTCATCTTCTATAAACAATTACTGTATTTATTTCCGATACCCGTTCTAATACATTTAGTGTCATTACTTTTTTAGCATTTTCTCAATATGTTACTGATTTTTTCTGTTTTTAAAACAATTCCTTGATGTTTAGTTTTAGAGGTTACATACAACATTTTCATTGTAGATAAAAAGTAAAGTTGTTGATAAATGCATAGAAGGAGAAATTAAATCTGGGGATGTAAATGGCCAAGGACTTACAGTTTACAGATGTGCTTCTACACAAGATAAGCAGGTACTCGTACCCCTTTTGTTTAACATAGCAACAAGACAAAACCTTAACTGTTTACCATAGCAACAAGCCAAAACCTAAATTGCACCTTAGATTTTTCATATAGAGCATTCTTTAGACAAATTTAAAACTGTATAGGTCTAAATGTGAAAAATGTAAAAAGACACCATGTAATAACCATTAATGACTCGTGTACGAAGTTAAATCTGGAATACTTTACTATATTTACGATATTCTTAAGAAATAAATTTATTTTTTCATACATGGGTTCTTGGGTCCTAAATGGGTAATTTGAAGAGGCCTCAATGAATGACATGGGAGCAATAATGACTAATATACGGAAGTAGACATGAGCTATATCTAACGCAGCATCATTAGGACAAGAATTGTTCAATTTAAACAGTCCTTGGATTTGTGGAAAAAAAATAGCGAAAAATCAGACATCCTGGTTTCTAAGTCAAAGATATCACGGTACATAATCAAAGATATCCCGGTACGTAATCAACGATATCCAGGTACGTAATCATCGATATCCCGTTATGTAATCAAAGATATCCCGGTACGTAATCAAAGATTTTCGGTACGTGTTCAGATATCCCCGTACGTAATCAAAGGTTTCCCTGTACGTAAACAAAGATATCCCGGTACGTTATCAGAGATATCCCGGTTTCTTAGTCAAAGTTATCTCTATATATAATCAAAGATATCCTTTACGTTATCAAAGATATCTGGTATGTAATCAGATATCCCGATACCGTAATCAAAGATATCCCGATACGTAATCAAAGCTATCCCGGTTTCTTAATCAAAGATATCCCGGTACGTAATTAAATATATCCCGGTACGTAACCAAAGATATCACGGTATGTAATCAAAGATATCCCAGAACGTACTTAAAGATATCCCGGTAGGTTATCAAAGATATACCGGTATGTAATCAAAGATATCCCGGTACGTAATCAGATAACCCGGTACGTAATCAAAGGTATCCCTCTACGTAATCAAAGATATCCACGTACGTTATCAAAGATATCCCTGTTTCTTAGTCAAAGTTATCTCTGTACGTAATCAAAGATATCTCGGTACGAAATCAAAGATATTCCTGTACCGTAATCATCGATATCTCGTTATGTAACCAAAGATATATCGGTACGTAATCAAAGATATCCCGGAACCTTAATCAAAGATATCTTAGTATGTAATCAGATATACCGATACGTAATCAAAGGTATCCCCGTATGTAATCAAAGATACCCCGGTACGTAATCAAAGATATCCACGTACGTAAAAAAGGTATCCACATACGTTATCAAAGATATCTCGGTTTCTAAGTCAAAGATATCCTTGGTACATAATTAAAGATATCCTGGTACGAAACCAAATATTTTCCGGTTTCTTGGTCAAAGTTATCCCGGTTTCTTAGTCAAAGATATTCCGGTACAAAATAATAAAACCTACAGATTGCCTAAGTCCATGAAATTGCAAACATGAAACGGCTAACAAATTAAATTAATATTTTAATATTTATCAACTTAGAACTTAATATTATGCAAGTGAATGGAATCATGTAGAGTTCTAAATTATTTTTGTCTTTATAAAGGCTGTATTGCCGAAATATTGACATTGAACTGGCGTTATATTGTTATTTTAATATTTATACTTTAGGTGTGGTATTACACAAACAACGAAGAAATAAATCACAGGGAGGCCTGCTTTGACTACAGTGAATCAGACAATAAACTGAGTGTATTTAACTGTCATTCTATGAAAGGCAATCAAGCTTGGAAATACCGCGAGGTAAAATTGGTTCATTTACAATTTCATATATCTGTTTTACCACCTCGTTGGCTTGTTGGTAAAGCGTCCGTCTCAAGAGCAAGGGTGGGGACGAGGTTCGAAGGGGACGGGGAGGGGGGCAGAGGTTATACATAAATATTTATTATTTAAGATTCTTCCTCAATTGGCGCTTGTCATTAAGGACATTGTATCAACTAATTCACCCAGTGTCAGAATAATGTTACTTTTGGAATGGAACGCCTGTCTGTAACATACTGACTTGGTAAGCTAGTACCTTAAAAAGACGACGTGAGTTCGCGGGGATATAAGACAGACCATCATTCATATTAACATATCTCACGTGTGTATGAAATTGCTAATGCGACATTAAATAACTTAAGATGTTTACTTCATAATTCAATCGTGGACAAACAAATCTGAATGTAACTAGTCAACTTTCTACTGGAGTAGAAACTTCTCGAATTTCACTCAGACACACACATCCTATTTTGGAGTTTTTCATGTTACTTGCAAACGATTTCTTTTTTTCTTTTCTTTTTTTGGGGGGGTGGGGGGTGGGTTACCCCGGTTTTCTCTTTCATTTTGAACTGATCGACTCTATACCAGTTAAAGAATCTTGAAAGTTGCATAAAACACAATACTCAGTTTCACTCATACACCTGTAACGCTAACATATTACTTCATTGACCCCCTATCTGTCTCTCCCATGTTAATTTACGTTTGAGGAAATTTATATAATAGAGCAGTTTATTTTTTACCTTAAAAACCAATTAGAACTCATTACCCCAAAGCTTTAAAGTGGTCAAAGAAATAAAAGTTTATAACGAACCTATATGTCAATATGTGCCAAATAGCGAGTTTGTTTTTCTTTTGACCTCTTGACCTTACATTGTGAAAGAGCCCTTAACGGTTAATATGATTTTGTCATAAGTTTTCAGTAAATGTTTATTACCTATTCCATTTCAAGTTTTTAACCACTGCGGTAGCTCAGTTGGTAGAGTTCTGGCTCCGTCAGTGGGAGGTCGTGGGTTTGAACCCAGACCGGGTCTGACCCAAGATTTAAAAGTGGAAAGTGACTGTACTTTCGCCATTCACTCGGCATTACGAAATGAAAGTCACGGATTCATTCGGATAGGAACTTAAAGTTAACGAGGTCCCGTGTAACGGTAGGCATGGCACGATAAAGATCCTTCCTTTATAATGCCATCAGCGCAACGCGCATGGCAATTTAGTAGTATCTGCATTTTCGTCCTATAGCTGGCGATGTCTCGATATAAGTAAAATATTCTTTACTGGGACTTTAAACACCATAACGCAACTCTCACGCAACCCGTTTTAAGTCTTGGCTTATCTTGAAAACGGTCAAAAATCCATATGCTTTTAAAATGCTTTTAAAATGCTTTATTACAAAATACTTAAAATTATTCAAACTGTTTCTCTTTTTTCTTTTTTTTTTTTTTTTTTTTTTTTTTTTTTTTTTTTTTGAGAAAAACTTATATGAAGTGTAATATTTTAAATTTTTGAATTTTCTGAATGAAATATTCAAAAATTTATAATATGACAACTTGTCATATTATAAATTTTTGAATATTTCATTCAGAAATGACAACTTGTCATATTATAAATTTTTGAATATTCATTCAGAAAATTCAAAAATTTATAATATGACAGAAGAAAAAAAAACTAAATGTAATTTTACTGCTATTTTTCAGGATAATACTATCTACCATATATCTACAGATAAATGTATAACGCTCTCAGAAGATGCAGAGAAACTTTTAATGGAGAAGTGTATTGGGATAGACCGTCAAATCTGGTACTGGGACCGACATCCTGCAAAAGGACCAAGAAGAAGGTGGTAGATATTAAAAGTCTTACATTAGACCAAATGCGTCGATTTTGCTTGTTTTACATAACTGGAAAGAAAGTTGAAATGCTCACAGAAACAAAGAAAAATAAAAGGACTTCTCATTGATGTCAATTATTTTGTAGATAAAATGATCGACATAAATGGGAAGAAGATAGTTGAAATGCTCCCTCATACAAAGAAAACTAAAAAGACTCCTCATTGGTGTTAATTATTTAGTAGATAAAATATGATTGGTTAAATCTATGTCAAATCCAGTATTGTACAAGGAATTAAAACCTACAATACCAAGTTCAACGAGACATTTCCAAAATTGTTCGGATTAATATAAAAAAACCAAGCCAAACAAATTGTAAGCAAAATAAGATTTAGAACAGCTATTTATTCATTTGACCAATCTTTATTATGCAATGTAATGCATAAAATCTTTTCTCTTGGTCAAATTTGCACTATATTTATGGCGTAAAAGCTACATAACCATTGTTCTATCTAAATCCAGTTTTAGTGGGTACAGGTATCTCTAGACTTAATATGACTTTAAACCCCTCAAATAACTAAAATACTAGTAGATACCTCTTAAAGATTTAACAACCTTTCACTTTAAAATACATGTATAAACATCAACAAAAGACAGAAAATATTATACACTGCTTTGTAATTCCTAACATGACCAATCTATATTACCTTATACTATCTATATTGATAATGTCGGTATATCCGATATTGGCAGTGTACTTAAAATGTATTATTTGTTTATTTTATTCGATATTTATTTATTTTATAATAAAATGTTTTAAACAATTCTGTTTTTTTAATTTACCTTTTGTTGTAATGGTTAATTGTACTTAAATCTCTTCACTATATTAATTTAATATAGTCCTCAGAATGCATGTGAATACAGCAATAGTGTTTTATGACCCAATCAAAATTATTCAACTTTTATCGGGGCAGTCGGTTGATGAGAAGTTGAAGAAACCGGAATATCCCGTGGATATCGGAATATCCCGAAAAGAAACCAGAATATCCCGAAAAAACAACCGAAGCTAGTAAAATCTGCTCAGAGTGGGATTCGAACTTGGGCATCGAGATGTCACCGAGATCCAAGAGCAAGCGCTTTAGAACATCAAGAACCCTCTTTAAGGTGTGATCAGCTATTGAATTTAAATAGGTTCTAAAAGTATAAAATTGTTCGAGATATTACTGGATGGTCGTGAATACCAATTCATATACAGAGGGTTAATTGCAATAAGCTTTACGCGTATTTAATGTCAATTCTACTATAGCAGAAACATTTGGTTTTAAAGTCTCCGTTTAGGATATTTCAGTGTTCGATCAGTAAGCATTATCAGGTTACCGTTATTGTTTCACTGTTAGCTGAAACAAATATATTCAACTAGATTGTCCTTGATGTTTTTTCAAGGTCTGCAAAGTAAATCTATTACAGCTCTTGTCCGATTCCTAGCTATAAATGCCCTTTCTCTGTATGTTTGCAAAGCCAGTTTACCTTAACATTAATTAACCGCGTTTAAATCATAATTTGAAACGTAAATCAACAGAAAAAAGATAAAATACTATTGTACGAATTTCAAACAATGGAGAGGACTTCAGATGAACTAGAGGTCATGGCAATTTTTTGTTTTACAATCAACCATCAATCGATCAACTGCGCGAAAACAAAACCGGGCATGTGTGTAGTAACTTGTAACCGATGGTTGTATTGTAGTTTGATTGCATCAACAACAAAGAAATTTTCAACCGAATATACGAAAATAAACAAAATATGGGCTCATGACTCCCGACAGGTAAAATATCACGACAGAATTTGTCTCCGCCATTGATAGAGAAAAAACCGAGTCCTTGTTCACCTTGACCTAGTTTATGTAGTCATGGCAACGTCAATGAACAAATCTGAATAATCTGAATTGCAACAACCGTTATGTTTCACTGAAATCTAGCCAGTAGTTTTAGAGATATTCAAAATAGTTCTTAATGACGCAAACACACATACACATGATGTTTCATGCCATAAACTTGCAAAACGTGATTACCTTTCCAATAAAAAAAAGTCTAAGTAAATGATTAAATAAGTCGCTTCACCTTCTAGGTCTATTCTTACCCAGCTGAAAATGGCATCTAGACCCTCCAAACACAAAACTCGTGAACAACAACAAACTAACTCGCTATATTCATTTACTTTTCCTGAAAAATCATCGCAGAAATCAAATAATTTTTATTGTAATAAGAATAAGATTTAGCTTAGAGAAATGTGGTCACATTAGAAGTTGGCCTACCATTGTGAGTGAAATTTTAGGAGAATCCACATAATTAACAAACAATAAGACTTTAACATGGAGATAATGTGAAAATTAAGCTGCAGGTTTCTTCTGTTGAAGGTTCAAGCCCAAGCTACATGTACTTGGTTGTATAGAGAGTTTATAAGCAAGTTCCTTTATTTTCTAAGAAACTGACTGTTACATGTAAATCCTTTTAACATCCAGATATGCTGAAAATTTTATCTTTAAACAGACTGGTATTCCATTTAAGTAATAGTAGTCTGGTACTCTATGTTTCTTCATGCAACCAATTCGAGTTCCACAAACATTTCTTGACTAAAATTTTTCTTAAATAAAATCAACAAATGTTGGAATTCTCTTTTGGAACTCGAAATAATTTTTTTTATAACACCAAAAACAAAATCAAGTTCAATTGTTATGAACTTACTAAATTTTTCAAAATGACACCTTCAGTTTCTGCACCATGTGCATTTCTTAACAATTAACAAACATATTTAATTAAAGATTTTAAAATTGCTACATTTAAGTTTAGGAAAATCTTTGTCAAGAAACAATTGTGAAACTTAGGCCAGTATCATAAGCTTTTGCATTGGAAGTCTAAATGCTAAGAAAATGAATTCAGTATAAACAATGAAAAAATTTTGTTGATATAGAAAGATATTTATTACATCACACAGCTCAAGTTTTTATCATCTATAAAACTTTACAATTTAGCACAACTATACAACAAATTATATTTTAAAATTTTAAAGATCAATCTTTGATCCTAAACTTCTCCACAACACACATACACTCTTCATCTTCATGGTTAAAACAGCCATTTGTAACTCTTGAATACATTTTCACCATATTAGACTGCAAGTAAAAGACATAAAACCATATGCATGTAGTAAAAATAACAACTTTTTATGAGAATTTCTTCTGTTGTCCTCATAGCCACACAGCCAAAATTAAAAACTTACTGATTTACAGATGCTGCATGTAAAATATCAGAGTAAATATTTTTGTATGCTCATTAGTCATTAAATAATTTATACTTTATACTAATACCTATAAACTTTCCCATTGCCCCGGGCCCCAATGCACAGGGTTTTGCAAATTGAATATTAATTGCCCTATAGGAATGCTACATCTATAATATCTTAATTCTAGCTTCTGGTTGTTATTACAACTTCATAATTTCTTAAAATGTTTTATGTAATAATCCTTAATAATTTGGTCATCATTCAATGCAGAAGGTTAAAAAAAGTTACTTTTTTGTATTCAAAACTATCCAAACACATCAGTTTTACCAACCGTAGTACCAAGATATACATCCATGTAATAGTGAAAATGACTTGACTTGAATACCAAATTAAATGAATTTGACAAAATGTATGAAACTACCGGTAGTTTGACTTGGGTAATAGATCACAAGAGTCCACAATAAATTAACAGAATGATACTATCATCAAAGTCACTTGTGTATATGAAAGCGAATTATGCAAAATTTAAAAAAAAGAGGCCCATGGGCCTTAACGCTCACCTGAAGATTTGTCCAATATTGTTGCAAAGTGCAGTACACAATATATTACGTACAGAAACTTTAAAAGTTTTCTCAAGTTAAGAACTCCACAAAAACTTAATCAGAAATATATCCACTCAAATTTCATTCATAAGTAGCTTATATAATATGCATGAAGTAACTGTAGTGCAATGAATAATTTCCAAATCATTAATTAATTTCAGTATACTAATGCAGCTATGTCCTTGGCCTTCCAACATATATGACCTTGAACCATATATGATTGTCATGTCAATACCTATAATATTCTAATATACATGCCTATGCATGAAATTATTAGCTTTCAAGATAATTAATAATTTAAGTATTCCTATGTTGATATGACCTTGACCTTTGAACATATAACCCTGAACCATAAACCAAAATGACCGTTGTCGTAATACCTACAATATTCTAATATACATGCCTGTACAAATAGTTAATATTTTCAAGACAATTAGCAAATTAAGTCTTCTTTTGCAGCCGTGACCTTGACCTTTCAACATATGACCTTGTACCATACATCAAAATGATCGTTGTCACAATACCTACAATATTCTAATATACATGTCTATACAAAAAGTTAATATTTTAAAGATAATTAGCAGTTTAAGTAATCTTCTGTAGCTGTGACCTTGACCTTTCAACATATGATCTTGACCCATATATCAAAATGATCGTCATGTCAATACCTACAATATTCTAATATACATGCCTATACAAAAACTTAATAGTTTTCAAGATAATTAGCAATTTAAGTCTTCTTTTGCAGCTGTGAACTTGACCTTACAACATATGACCTTGTACCATATATCAAAATGATCATTGTCACAAAACCTACAATATTCTAATATACATGTCAATACAAAAAACTTAATAGTTTTCAAGATAATTAGCAATTTAAGTCATCTTCTGCAGCTGTGACCTTGACCTTTCAACATATAACCTTGACCCATATATCGAAATGATCATCATGTCAATACCTACAATATTCTATCATACATGCCTATATAAAAACTTAATAGTTTTCAAGATAATTAGCAATTTAATCTTCTTTCGCAGCTATGACCTTGACCTTTCAACATATGACATTGAACTATACATCAAAATGATTGCCATGTGAATACTTACAATATTCTAATATACATGTTATACAAAAAGTTAAAAGTTTTCAAGATAATTAGCAATTTAAGTCTTCTTTTGCAGCTGTGAACTTGACCTTACAACATATGATCTTGTACCATATATCAAATGATCATTGTCATAAAACCTACAATATTCTAATATACATGTCAATACAAAAACTAATAGTTTTCAAGATAATTAGCAATTTAAGTCATCTTCTGCAGCTGTGACCTTGACCTTTAAACATATGACCTTGAACCATATATCAAAATGATCGTCATGTGAATATCTACAACATTCTATTATACATGCCTATACAAAAAGTTAATACTTTTCAAGATATAGTGACAAATATATAATTTTTAGCAATTCCCCCACTCAGTGCCTTATAATTTCCCCATTTTGAGGCTCATGGCTACCATTTGTGCAAATCTGAAAATAGATGACCTAAGGATGTTATAAATGAAATAATTAAGGTATATCTCTTGTAGATTCAGAGGAGAAGATTTTCAAAGTTTTCCACTCTTTGCCCCCTTGTGGGGGCCCCAAGGGGACAATACTTCTTCATTTTGCAAACTGAAAGGGCATGTACCCAGCATAATGGTTTACCAAGTTTCATTAAATTTGGCCCAGTGGTTTTGGAGGAGAAGATTAAAATGTAAAAGTTAACACACGACGGACTGTGAACCATCGCAATAGTTCATGTGAGCTTTCAGCTCAGGTGAGCTAAAAATCTAACAAAATTTAATAATTATTTGACTCTTGAGCCCAGTATTTATAAGGATATACTTCCAATATCTGCCAACACATACAGTACAATGTTACCCCTATTGGGATTTTACATGTGACATGTTTAGAAAATACTACATATAAAGAAACCAAGGACATTATTCTATGAATAAATTACAATTTCCAACATGTGAAATCCCAATAGAAACAATATTTTTCTTTCTAAAAAATTATTTTATGGTTGGTTGTATATTGTTTCACATTGCATCAGCAATTTTCTTTTTAGCTATCCATGACAAAAGCAAGTTTATTAACCTCTAAGGATTTATCCATAAACAAGAAGTAAGTGAAGTAATGGTGTTTTACGCCCCAGTCAAAAATCTTTCACTTATTTTGAGAGTCAGCTCTGGAATGGTGGAGGAAACGGGAGTGCCCAGAAAACCACCCATCTTCAGCAAGCAAACTGACAAACTTTCTCACACTAGGATCTGTCCAGAGTGGGATTGAACCCAGGCGAAAGGGAAACAGTGATCCATAAGCGGCATTTAGACCACTCAGTCACCGAGGCCCCTGTCCATAAACAAGTTCATAAAAGTGCAAGATGTGCAAGTTGGTGGAATGGTCTGCTTTGTACTAACAGGCACACAGAGTAACTTTAACATGCTAGCTCATTGTCAGTATGCTGCAAACAAGCAAATCACTCCCCTATTTAAATTATACAGATAACAGGTGAACCATTTATTACTCTGACCTCTATGTGCAAAAGGTCAAGTATGAAATCAATATTTCAGAATTTATGCCTAAAGTATGAACTGGCTGCTTTGAACCCTAGACATCCATCTCTCACAATGGCTGCTCTACCACCAAGTCACTGAGGTGATTAAATATCTCTGGTAGTTGAGAATTTAATGTTTAAGACAATGTTAAAGTTAGTAACACTGTTTAAGGGTTTTCTAAAACTTTTGTATATGCCACTGCTATAGCATATTCAGAAAGTAACTGCCTTTATATCTCTTTAACAGACTTCTTATTTGTTCAGAAAAACATTTTAATGTTTGGCAAATAGCTATATTGTTTAACTCACTTTCTTAATGTTAGCTCTGGTGCTCCTTCATCTGCACCCTTTTTAATACCTAAAACATGGAGAACAGACATAATTTAGGGATTAATATACAACTTTATTACAAAAAAAAAAATAAATAAATAAATAAAAATAAAAAAAAAAAAAAAAAGAAAGAAAAAGAAAAGTTGCTTTCCATTATTCTTTTGCTGAAATCAGAAATTTTGATAACTTGTGTCAAACAAAATAGCAACTATAATTTTCTTATGAATTCATTTTTATGTTCAAACGAAAAGAAACATCATGATGAATGTTTGCCTTTAGATCACTTTAATCATTTGCTTGAAATTAAAAACAAACTTTAAAATCAAGAACAAGAATGATAGAATTCAGATTACTTTTTTGTTTTCATCCACAAGTATGGAAATAAAAAGAATCTGTAAGTTGAATTATTTTATTTCATTTGAGTCTCAACCATCTAAAAAACAATTTACAAGTTAAATAGACAGAAAACCCTACTATATCTTGAGACAATCCCCCCCTCCTCCCCCGGTCACCACTTATGTTACAAAACAACGCACCAAGATATAAAATTGTAGGTATAAATCCCCAATGGAAAACTGTTTTTACAATGCCCAAAACGGCTGACACTCGTTTCTTCATCTCTGGACTCATTTTACCCATTTTTGATGTTCACAATGTTACATCAACCTTTCCATGTGCGTTTTGTTATTAAAGGGCGATAACCCAATCGTTTTCGTTTCACAATCCTTTCTTTGGCAGGAGCACCAATAATGTTTTTATGTTATGCTACAATTAATGATACCTACTGAGGTAGACACGACTTTCTATTTAACTGTGGTAGTATGTATTAGATATTTCACACATAATTGGCTACATAATATATGTATGAATGTGTTTTAGCTATAACATTTTACTTTAAACTATTAATGTTACCAATGGTCTTGTTAGTAATTTTGTATAATGTATTGCAATGCTCAGACGTACCTAGACAGTAGTCACTTCCTGATTAGACTATCTGTGTAATATTGTGGGACAATGTACTTCTGGCACCACATCCATAAACACAATTAAAAATAATAATTAAAAAAAAAAAAAAAAAAAAAAAAAAATAATAATAATAATAATAATAATAATAAACGCAGAGAATATTTTCCATAATCCAAGAACTCGTAAAATGAAAGGGTCTTGACCCGGGCGTAAAACATTACTTTATCACACTCCACACTTTATAAGATATAAACTTTAGTATCAGGAGGTAAAGGCGGCATATTTCTTCTTTTAACTAGTGAAACATTTTGCCAATGCTTTACGTTACCAGTAACTTGACTTGTACATAATGACAAGAAATGGTCAAATGCAAACTCCTACAAGTTTCGTGACTTTTGATTTGCACAAGTAAATTACAAATGAACTGAAAATTTGAAGCCTGTTTATATACATGTTTTAACCCCCAAGATTATTTCACATACTAGTATTTCTCGAGGCGACCAATTCAGTTATAGTGGCGTATACTGTAGTACCAAACTCGGAATATATATACAGCACTTAGATCCGTAATCCAGCGCTCTAGTTCATTTTCCATACTGACACAACTTTAATACAGGGCCTTTTAGGAAATGTCACCATAACATTACATTACGTTACTGATATAACCACAAACATCAAAACTCTTGAGAAGCGACAGGAGGTCGTTGTCAGGCCGCAAAAACCTAAAATTAGAAATAATGCTTCCTCGCCTAGCGCTCTACATCAGGGAGTCAGAGTATCCACTGGTTCACCTTGTGCCATGATAATGGACTAGGAGTGGTTCGCTTTACTGTGGCATACTGACTCGGTGAGCTAGCGCCTTACAAAAATGACGTCACCTTTTATTCGCGCTAGTACACGACTGACCATTGATACACACTTGCACATATCATGCATACACAAACTTGTTATAAGACTAAAAAAACTTGGCTGTCGTCACAAATACAGCTGAAAATTACTGATGCAACGTTAAACAACAAGCAATAATACTATAAAAGACAAAAATTCTATAAATATATTTTATAAATATCAATTTTATTAAATTAAAATTTAATTACAAGGAGGCAATTTAATTTAGGTCTTTGTGATATACTCTACATATAGATGTACGAGACTGGCGCTACTATACAACTTTTGTATAGAATATATCGCACAAATTGGTACAATAAATAAATAAATAAATAAATAAATAAATAAATAAATAAATAAAAAATAAATATTCTTAGTGTTGATCTAAATGTTTAAGTGATATTGTATCTGTAAAATGGTTACTGAGTATATTATGATGTGCTGATTTTGAATGCACTATTTACGTTATTTTTACAAAAATTCGAAATCAGCACATGACAAGTAAGCAAACGACACAATTTCCCGGGATAAATCTATTTTAACCGTAAAATAAGTAAATTTAAAATGAAATAACAAATTCACACAAACGTTTAGGATTATCAAACTGAGTATTATAAACATATTTGCACATATTAGTTTATTAAAATAAACTTTATTAATTAAAACCAACCTTGTTTATGTTGATCTCTGTCACTCAAATTTTCAGTACGGTTAGTAACAGCAATCAGTTTTGTCTATAAATGACGAAAATATCGCCAGTGTTTCAGTGGAGCAGCTTTTTCTTAACTTACAATGAAAATGATTAAGATGTACATGTACATTTCAGGTCCCAGTTTCACAATCATTCATTCAATTGAGTGTACACTCAACTCAAATTAGGGGATATTTTTTGTCAATTTTTAAGACATTACACAGTTAAAATTGAATATCTAATCTTTTGTTTAAATTGTTAGGTTTGTGAAAAATAAAACTTAAAAAAAAAAATAAAGATGAGAGAAAAATGGGAATATTTTAGTTGAGTGTACACTTGAATGAACCAACTGAATGAATGATTGCGAAGATGGAGCCAGAAAACATCATGTGTTAAGAAAACCTCAAACTATGTTATCATCTTTTTTAACGCAAACTTTATGTGGTTAAACGTGATACATTGATTTATCCAAATCTCCCGAAAAAAAAAGATAAACACAAAACTGAAATCACTAAGAGAGTTTGTCTTTCGACTCATTTTCTGCCATGTTACCAGCTCATGTGCGCATAAATTAAACATATTCAAATGCACGGTATATCTTAATGTCCAAATGACTTTCGTTAAGGGTTAGTGTGGTGGAATTCTGCGATTAATATTGTTAAAGGCAAAAATTACAATGACTCGCAAAACATCCGCGCGTGTGAAGAATTATTAAATTAAGGTTCGTGTTTGAGTTTTGAGCAGGTAATAGTACATGTAACAGTTTTAACAGATTTATGATGATTGCTGTTTGATGTATTCCGATCATTTTAGAATTTAGAATTCTTCATCACTTGAACTTTGGTAAAATGTCTTTGGTTCAACAGATTGATCCACTTGATTCTCTATAGCTGTCAAATTTTTCACGAGAAACACAGGAGTAGGTCCGCTAGTTTTTTCTTTGACTGAGGCGTCTGAAAAATCATTAATAAAAACTGATTCTATACGTGGACCAACGGGCGGTTTAAAAGCTGCCTGCTTAGATAAAAAGTATTCAGTGAGAAAACATGGGGTATCTTCCGGTTCTACATCCTCTTTCCGGTCCGCTGAAAAGTCTTCCGGTTTTAAATGTTCAACGTGTGACGAGTCAGCTACCGACTCTTGTTTCATTTCAGTGTCAACACTTTCAGACTCCTTTTTTAGATTGTCGTAAATATATGGTCTTTTAACTACCGTTCGGTTTTTCTTTTGTTGTTCCTTTAATTTTTTCATTCTTTCTGCCTTTTGTTGCATAAATTTCTTCCGTTTGGCCAATCGTTCTTCTCGATAAATCCTCTCCCTTTCACTTTCCTGTTGATGCGATGGGAAGTTAAATATAGAGGGTATATATCTGGGTTCATAACGTCGTGGCTAGGTTTACCTACAGCACAAAAACGAAAAAAAATCAAAATTTAAAATTGAGCAAAATAAAAGACTACAGACATTGTCTGTGTTAAAGTTATTCTTATAAAGATCATTTAAAAAACTTTAAATTTAACTAATGCTCAAATTCGGAATTTATAAATGCTTATGAACATTAATGTGGTCAGTCCAAATTGGAGATTAAAAACCTATCAAAATTGTATCCGAATACTTAGTACAATACGAAAACCATGTATGATAAGTTTGAATATGATCTAAGGGAAGAAGAAGAGAAGAAGAGAAGAAGAAGAAGAAGAAGAAGAAGAAGAAGAAAGAAAGAAAGAAGAAGAATTAAGATATTTGTTTATTTCTGAAAAAAAAATCTCAGCCGAAAAAATCCAAACAAAACTAAATATCTTAAAATTTCACAATTAGCAAATTTTATTGTATTTAGCGTAGTTAGTTGCTACACTGTACAGTAGTCAATTTCTTTTAACTATGATAACACTATCACAGGTCCGTGCCCGTTGTGCTGGTGCCAGTCCGAGATCCAATCATATGTACACATATAGTTTTTTTAACAAAATGCGTGTGTCTGTTTCGTATCATAGTACTTTGGACGAGTTGAAGATGTTAGTTAACCGAGATAGCATTTACAGAGATTGTCGCCTATGGTATTGGCACTGGGTAAGTCAGAAACAGTACTTTGGACGAGTTGAAGAGGTTAGTTAACCGAGATAGCATTTACAGAGATTGTCGCCTATGGTATTGGCACCGGGTAAGTCAGAAACAGTACTTTGGACGAGTTGAAGATGTTAGTTAACCGAGATAGCATTTACAGAGATTGTCGCCTATGGTATTGACACCGGGTAAGTCAGAAACAGTACTTTGGACGAGTTGAAGATTTTAGTTAACCGAGATAGCATTTACAGAGATTGTCGCCTATGGTATTGACACCGGGTAAGTCAGAAACAGTGCAACATGAAGTGATTTGCCTAGAATAGTAACACGTTCACTTACAGGCTTTTTTTGACCTGAAGGGTATGATTTGTCGTTTTACTATATATTCGGTTACACATCTCAAGGCAGTAACATTAGCACAAAAATATAATAATAACAAACAAACAAACAATAAATAAATAAATAAAACAGCATAGCGATTTAGATCTCTGAAATGTTACAACTGTTTAACCCCCCCCCCCCCCCCCCCGTAAATATAAATGCATATCAGACGCCGCGGTTACTCTGAAAAGAATTAAGAGGTGCAAATGGAATCTGCTTGATGTGTTCCATAAGAACTCAGGTAGTCGGAGAGGCAATGTGGACTGTAGGCCTGCAATTTAGACTCCCTGTTTATAAATATCCGGATATGCTTCACAGAAGATGATTGTGTCGAGTTACCTTACCTGAAAAAATGTTCACCACATAAGTACGTATATTTTCCAGGCTCCCATCTTGACCCGTCTGCGTTAATTTTTCTACAAGCATAAATCCACTCTTGTCTTCTATCAGGATCTGTTGGAAAAATATAGAATCCACAATTCTTCCCATTCATATTTGATTTTTACAATTAATCGCTGCACAGAATTTGACCATTGTGGTCAGCTGACGGCTCAGAAAGCAATTGTTTTGAGTTTTTTTTAATTCAATTAACACTTCAAACTAAACTGATAAAATTCATTGCTTATCAGATCATGAATTTTTTTCTTCAACTCGGATGGCTAATGAAGTTTCGAATGTAAACAACAAGGACGGGTTTACTTCCTAGAGTATACTCCGCTCGACTTTACAACACTATTACATCGGGGAAAATGGTTGGGAGACCCGTCTAGAGTTTTTTCTCCTTCATTGGGTTTCCAACTTTAAATGGCGCACCTATTAAACTATATACATGAGGCTATAGGTAATAAAAACTGATATATTTTCAGACATTCGGATTTCAGGTTTATTCATATTTTAGGAGGTGTTCTTTTTGGAAAGATAAGAGAGGAACAGTCCTTAGCTCGGCTAAAAACTGTGTTAAACATTTTTTTGGCTATTTTTGATAAATCAAATAGGATGATTTAAGTCATAAAAATATTGTTAATGCATTAATAAGCAGAAATTCTAAAGTTAGACTGCATAAACACGAACGTATTACAGAATGCACTTTATGACACAAATAAAAGTGGTAACATGTTTAGGAAACTTCCTAAAAGCACGAAAAAAGCGGACGTCAGCTAAAAAAAATAAATAAATAAAAAATAAAAAGGAAAATAAAATAATAATAATAATAATAATAATATAATAATAATAATAATAATAATAATAATAATAATAATAGTGATGATGGTGGTGGTGATGGCAGATAATTTGATATCACAAATAAAGATTTTAAAAAGATATGTTGAAAAAAAGGGGTTGAATGATTCGATTGGATTGGATTGGATTAATGGTGTTTTACGCCCTGTCAAGATTTTTTCACTTGTATCTTGGCGACAATATTTATATATATATATATAATATATATATATATAATAATATATATAATATATATTATATATATATATATATATATATATATGTGAATGAATGAACTGTATTTTTATTAAACGTCAGGGAAGTAAATAACTATGGACAATGTCTCCTGTTTGACATTTGTCTTATTCGGGTTAGTATTACCTGTAAACAAAACCAAAATAAGGTGACATTTTATAATCCATAATGTTTGATAAAATGACAAATATAGATATTTATCAGGGATAAGTTTAGCTTTGGATATTTTGAGATATAAGTTGTCAAATATAGCAATAGTTTGTCTTAAATAGAAACGAG
>CM056608.1:6146340-6265901 GCA_029721355.1 Tegillarca granosa
TGCTATGACCTTGACCTTTCAACATATGACATTGAACATACATCAAAATGATTGCCATGTGAATATTTACAATATTCTAATATACATGTTATACAAAAAAGTTAAAAGTTTTCAAGATATTAGCAATTAAGTCTTCTTTGCAGCTGTGAACTTGACCTTACAACATATGATCTTGTCCCATATATCAAATGATCATTGTCATAAACCTACAATATTCTAATATACATGTCAATACAAAAACTTAATAGTTTTCAAGATAATTAGCAATTTAAGTCATCTTCTGCAGCTGTGACCTTGACCTTTCAACATATGACCTTGAACCATATATCAAAATGATCGTCATGTGAATATCTACAACATTCTATTATACATGCCTATACAAAAAGTTAATACTTTTCAAGATATAGTGACAAATATATAATTTTTAGCAATTCCCCCACTCAGTGCCTTATAATTTCCCCATTTTGAGGCTCATGGCTACCATTT
Organism: Tegillarca granosa; assembly: GCA_029721355.1. Classification (NCBI taxonomy): domain Eukaryota; kingdom Metazoa; phylum Mollusca; class Bivalvia; order Arcoida; family Arcidae; genus Tegillarca; species Tegillarca granosa. Next base: position 6,146,827 of record CM056608.1, read on the forward strand.
GTGCAAATCTGAAAATAGATGACCTAAGGATGTTATAAATGAAATAATTAAGGTATATCTCTTGTAGATTCAGAGGAGAAGATTTTCAAAGTTTTCCACTCTCTGCCCCCTTGTGGGGGCCCCAAGGGACAAAACTTCTTCATTTTGCAAATCTGAAAGGGCTTCACCCAGGCATAATGGTTACCAAGTTTCATTAAATTTGGCCCAGTGGTTTTGGAGGAGAAGATTAAATGTAAAAAGTTAACGCACGACGGACTGTGAACCATCGCAATAGTTTATGTGAGCTTTCAGCTCAGGTGAGCTAAAAATCTAACAAAATTTAATAATTATTTTGACTCTTGAGCCCAGTATTAATAAGGATATACTTCCAATATCTGCCAACACATACAGTACAATGTTACCCCTATTGGGATTTTACATGTGACATGTTTAGAAAATACTACATATAAAGAAACCAAGGACATTATTTCTATGAATAAATTACAATTTCCAACATATGAAATCCCAATAGAAACAATATTTTTCTTTCTAAAAAATTATTTTATGGTTGGTTGTTATATTGTTTCACATTGCATCAGCAATTTTCTTTTTAGCTATCCATGACAAAAGCAAGTTTATTAACCTCTAAGGATTTATCCATAAACAAGAAGTAAGTGAAGTAATGGTGTTTTACGCCCCAGTCAAAAATCTTTCACTTATTTTGAGACAGTCAGCTCTGGAATGGTGGAGGAAACGGGAGTGGCCCGGAGAAAACCACCCATCTTCAGCAAGCAAACTGACAAACTTTCTCACACTAGGATCTGTCCAGAGTGGGATTCGAAACCCAGGCGAAAGGGAAACAGTGATCCATAAGCGCGCATTTAGACCACTCAGTCACCGAGGCCCCTGTCCATACACAAGTTCATAAAAGTGCAAGATGTGCAAGTTGGTGGAATGGTCTGCTTTGTACTAACAGGCACACAGAGTAACTTTAAACATGCTAGCTCATTGTCAGTATGCTGCAAACAAGCAAATCACTCCCCTATTTAAATTATACAGATAACAGGTGAACCATTTATTACTCTGACCTCTATGTGCAAAAGGTCAAGTATGAAATCAATATTTCAGAATTTATGCCTAAAGTATGAACTGGCTGCTTTGAACCCTAGACATCCATCTCTCACAATGGCTGCTCTACCACCAAGTCACTGAGGTGATTAAATATCTCTGGTAGTTGAGAATTTAATGTTTAAGACAATGTTAAAGTTAGTAACACTGTTTAAGGGTTTTCTGTAAAACTTTTGTATATGCCACTGCTATAGCATATTCAGAAAGTAACTGCCTTTATATCTCTTTAACAGACTTCTTATTTGTTCAGAAAAACATTTTAATGTTTGGCAAATAGCTATATTGTTTAAACTCACTTTCTTAATGTTAGCTCTGGTGCTCCTTCATCTGCACCCTTTTTAATACCTAAAACATGGAGAACAGACATAATTTAGGGATTAATATACAACTTTATTACAAAAAAAATAAATAAATAAATAAATAAAAATAAAAATAAAAAAAAAAAAAAAAAGAAAGAAAAAGAAAAGTTGCTTTCCATTATTTCTTTTGCTGAAATCAGAAATTTTGATAACTTGTGTCAAACAAAATAGCAACCTATAATTTTCTTATGAATTCATTTTATGTTCAAACGAAAAGAAACATCATGATGAATGTTTGCCTTTAGATCACTTTAATCATTTGCTTGAAATTAAAAACAAACTTTAAAATCAAGAACAAGAATGATAGAAATTCAGATTACTTTTTTGTTTTCATCCACAAGTATGGAAATAAAAAGAATCTGTAAGTTGAATTATTTTATTTCATTTGAGTCTCAAACCATCTAAAAAACAATTTACAAGTTAAATAAGACAGAAAACCCTACTATATCTTGAGACAATCCCCCCCTCCTCCCCCGGTCACCACTTATGTTACAAAACAACGCACCAAGATATAAAACTGTAGGTATAAATCCCCAATGGAAAACTGTTTTTTACAATGCCCAAAACGGCTGACACTCGTTTCTTCATCTCTGGACTCATTTTACCCATTTTTGATGTTCACATGTTACATCAACCTTTCCATGTGCGTTTTGTTATTAAAGGGCGATAACCCAATCGTTTTCGTTTCACAATCCTTTCTTTGGCAGGAGCACCAATAATGTTTTTATGTTATGCTACAATTAATGATACCTACTGAGGTAGACACGACTTTCTATTTAACTGTGGTAGTATGTATTAGATATTTCACACATAATTGGCTACATAATATATGTATGAATGTGTTTTAGCTATAACATTTTACTTTAAACTATTAATGTTACCAATGGTCTTGTTAGTAATTTTGTATAATGTATTGCAATGCTCAGGACGTACCTAGACAGTAGTCACTTCCTGATTAGACTATCTGTGTAATATTGTGGGACAATGTACTTCTGGCACCACATCCATAAACACAATTAAAAATAATAATTAAAAAAAAAAAAAAAAAAAAAAAAAAATAATAATAATAATAATAATAATAATAATAAACGCAGAGAATATTTTCCATAATCCAAGAACTCGTAAAATGAAAGGGTCTTGACCCGGGCGTAAAACATTACTTTATCACACTCCACACTTTATAAGATATATAACTTTAGTATCAGGAGGTAAAGGCGGCATATTTCTTCTTTTAACTAGTGAAACATTTTGCCAATGCTTTACGTTACCAGTAACTTGACTTGTACATAATGACAAGAAATGGTCAAATGCAAACTCCTACAAGTTTCGTGACTTTTGATTTGCACAAGTAAATTACAAATGAACTGAAAATTTGAAGCCTGTTTATATACATGTTTTAACCCCCCAAGATTATTTCACATACTAGTATTTCTCGAGGCGACCAATTCAGTTATAGTGGCGTATACTGTAGTACCAAACTCGGAAATATATATACAGCACTTAGATCCGTAATCCAGCGCTCTAGTTCATTTTCCATACTGACACAACTTAATACAGGCGCCTTTTAGGAAATGTCACCATAACATTACATTACGTTACTGATATAACCACAAACATCAAAACTCTTGAGAAGCGACAGGAGGTCGTTGTCAGGGCCGCAAAAACCTAAAATTAGAAATAATGCTTCCTCGCCTAGCGCTCTACATCAGGGAGTCAGAGTATCCACTGGTTCACCTTGTGCCATGATAATGGACTAGGAGTGGTTCGCTTTACTGTGGCATACTGACTCGGTGAGCTAGCGCCTTACAAAAATGACGTCACCTTTTATTCGCGCTAGTACACGACTGACCATTGATACACACTTGCACATATCATGCATACACAAACTTGTTATAAGACTAAAAAAACTTGGCTGTCGTCACAAATACAGCTGAAAATTACTGATGCAACGTTAAACAACAAGCAATAATACTATATAAAAGACAAAAATTCTATAAATATATTTTAATAAATATCAATTTTATTAAATTAAAATTTAATTACAAGGAGGCAATTTAATTTAGGTCTTTGTGATATACTCTACATATAGATGTACGAGACTGGCGCTACTATACAACTTTTGTATAGAATATATCGCACAAATTGGTACAATAAATAAATAAATAAATAAATAAATAAATAAATAAATAAATAAATAAATAAATATTCTTAGTGTTGATCTAAATGTTTAAGTGATATTGTATCTGTAAAATGGTTACTGAGTATATTATGATGTGCTGATTTTGAATGCACTATTTACGTTATTTTTACAAAAATTCGAAATCAGCACATGACAAGTAAGCAAACGACACAATTTCCCGGGATAAATCTATTTTAACCGTAAAATAAGTAAATTTAAAATGAAATAACAAATTCACACAAACGTTTAGGATTATCAAACTGAGTATTATAAACATATTTGCACATATTAGTTTATTAAAATAAACTTTATTAATTAAAACCAACCTTGTTTATGTTGATCTCTGTCACTCAAATTTTCAGTACGGTTAGTAACAGCAATCAGTTTTGTCTATAAATGACGAAAATATCGCCAGTGTTTCAGTGGAGCAGTCGCTTTTTCTTAACTTACAATGAAAATGATTAAGATGTACATGTACATTTCAGGTCCCAGTTTCACAATCATTCATTCAATTGAGTGTACACTCAACTCAAATTAGGGGATATTTTTTGTCAATTTTTAAGACATTACACAGTTAAAATTGAATATCTAATCTTTTGTTTAAATTGTTAGGTTTGTGAAAAATAAAACTTAAAAAAAAAAAATAAAGATGAGAGAAAAATGGGAATATTTTAGTTGAGTGTACACTTGAATGAACCAACTGAATGAATGATTGCGAAGATGGAGCCAGATAAAACATCATGTGTTAAGAAAACCTCAAACTATGTTATCATCTTTTTTAACGCAAACTTTATGTGGTTAAACGTGATACATTGATTTATCCAAATCTCCCGAAAAAAAAAAGATAAACACAAAACTGAAATCACTAAGAGAGTTTGTCTTTCGACTCATTTTCTGCCATGTTACCAGCTCATGTGCGCATAAATTAAACATATTCAAATGCACGGTATATCTTAATGTCCAAATGACTTTCGTTAAGGGTTAGTGTGGTGGAATTCTGCGATTAATATTGTTAAAGGCAAAAATTACAATGACTCGCAAAACATCCGCGCGTGTGAAGAATTATTAAATTAAGGTTCGTGTTTGAGTTTTGAGCAGGTAATAGTACATGTAACAGTTTTAACAGATTTATGATGATTGCTGTTTGATGTATTCCGATCATTTTAGAATTTAGAATTCTTCATCACTTGAACTTTGGTAAAATGTCTTTGGTTCAACAGATTGATCCACTTGATTCTCTATAGCTGTCAAATTTTTCACGAGAAACACAGGAGTAGGTCCGCTAGTTTTTTCTTTGACTGAGGCGTCTGAAAAATCATTAATAAAAACTGATTCTATACGTGGACCAACGGGCGGTTTAAAAGCTGCCTGCTTAGATAAAAAGTATTCAGTGAGAAAACATGGGGTATCTTCCGGTTCTACATCCTCTTTCCGGTCCGCTGAAAAGTCTTCCGGTTTTAAATGTTCAACGTGTGACGAGTCAGCTACCGACTCTTGTTTCATTTCAGTGTCAACACTTTCAGACTCCTTTTTTAGATTGTCGTAAATATATGGTCTTTTAACTACCGTTCGGTTTTTCTTTTGTTGTTCCTTTAATTTTTTCATTCTTTCTGCCTTTTGTTGCATAAATTTCTTCCGTTTGGCCAATCGTTCTTCTCGATAAATCCTCTCCCTTTCACTTTCCTGTTGATGCGATGGGAAGTTAAATATAGAGGGTATATAATCTGGGTTCATAACGTCGTGGCTAGGTTTACCTACAGCACAAAAACGAAAAAAAATCAAAATTTAAAATTGAGCAAAATAAAAGACTACAGACATTGTCTGTGTTAAAGTTATTCTTATAAAGATCATTTAAAAAACTTTAAATTTAACTAATGCTCAAATTCGGAATTTATAAATGCTTATGAACATTAATGTGGTCAGTCCAAATTGGAGATTAAAAACCTATCAAAATTGTATCCGAATACTTAGTACAATACGAAAACCATGTATGATAAGTTTGAATATGATCTAAGGGAAGAAGAAGAAGAAGAAGAAGAAGAAGAAGAAGAAGAAGAAGAAGAAGAAGAAAGAAAGAAAGAAGAAGAATTAAGATATTTGTTTATTTCTGAAAAAAAAATCTCAGCCGAAAAAATCCAAACAAAACTAAATATCTTAAAATTTCACAATTAGCAAATTTTATTGTATTTAGCGTAGTTAGTTGCTACACTGTACAGTAGTCAATTTCTTTTAACTATGATAACACTATCACAGGTCCGTGCCCGTTGTGCTGGTGCCAGTCCGAGATCCAATCATATGTACACATATAGTTTTTTTAACAAAATGCGTGTGTCTGTTTCGTATCATAGTACTTTGGACGAGTTGAAGATGTTAGTTAACCGAGATAGCATTTACAGAGATTGTCGCCTATGGTATTGGCACTGGGTAAGTCAGAAACAGTACTTTGGACGAGTTGAAGAGGTTAGTTAACCGAGATAGCATTTACAGAGATTGTCGCCTATGGTATTGGCACCGGGTAAGTCAGAAACAGTACTTTGGACGAGTTGAAGATGTTAGTTAACCGAGATAGCATTTACAGAGATTGTCGCCTATGGTATTGACACCGGGTAAGTCAGAAACAGTACTTTGGACGAGTTGAAGATTTTAGTTAACCGAGATAGCATTTACAGAGATTGTCGCCTATGGTATTGACACCGGGTAAGTCAGAAACAGTGCAACATGAAGTGATTTGCCTAGAATAGTAACACGTTCACTTACAGGCTTTTTTTGACCTGAAGGGTATGATTTGTCGTTTTACTATATATTCGGTTACACATCTCAAGGCAGTAACATTAGCACAAAAATATAATAATAACAAACAAACAAACAATAAATAAATAAATAAAACAGCATAGCGATTTAGATCTCTGAAATGTTACAACTGTTTAACCCCCCCCCCCCCCCCCCCCGTAAATATAAATGCATATCAGACGCCGCGGTTACTCTGAAAAGAATTAAGAGGTGCAAATGGAATCTGCTTGATGTGTTCCATAAAGAACTCAGGTAGTCGGAGAGGCAATGTGGACTGTAGGCCTGCAATTTAGACTCCCTGTTTATAAATATCCGGATATGCTTCACAGAAGATGATTGTGTCGAGTTACCTTACCTGAAATAAAATGTTCACCACATAAGTACGTATATTTTCCAGGCTCCCATCTTGACCCGTCTGCGTTAATTTTCTACAAGCATAAATCCACTCTTGTCTTCTATCAGGATCTGTTGGAAAAATATAGAATCCACAATTCTTCCCATTCATATTTTGATTTTTACAATTAATCGCTGCACAGAATTTGACCATTGTGGTCAGCTGACGGCTCAGAAAGCAATTGTTTTGAGTTTTTTTTAATTCAATTAACACTTCAAACTAAACTGATAAAATTCATTGCTTATCAGATCATGAATTTTTTTCTTCAACTCGGATGGCTAATGAAGTTTCGAATGTAAACAACAAGGACGGGTTTACTTCCTAGAGTATACTCCGCTCGACTTTACAACACTATTACATCGGGGAAAATGGTTGGGAGACCCGTCTAGAGTTTTTTCTCCTTCATTGGGTTTCCAACTTTAAATGGCGCACCTATTAAACTATATACATGAGGCTATAGGTAATAAAAACTGATATATATTTTCAGACATTCGGATTTCAGGTTTTATTCATATTTTAGGAGGGTGTTCTTTTTGGAAAGATAAGAGAGGAACAGTCCTTTAGCTCGGCTAAAAACTGTGTTAAACATTTTTTTGGCTATTTTTGATAAATCAAATAGGATGATTTAAGTCATAAAAATATTGTTAATGCATTAATAAGCAGAAATTCTAAAGTTAGACTGCATAAACACGAACGTATTACAGAATGCACTTTATGACACAAATAAAAGTGGTAACATGTTTAGGAAACTTCCTAAAAGCACGAAAAAAAGCGGACGTCAGCTAAAAAAAATAAATAAATAAAAAATAAAAAGGAAAATAAAATAATAATAATAATAATAATAATAATAATAATAATAATAATAATAATAATAATAATAATAATAGTGATGATGGTGGTGGTGATGGCAGATAATTTGATATCACAAATAAAGATTTTAAAAAGATATGTTGAAAAAAAGGGGTTGAATGATTCGATTGGATTGGATTGGATTAATGGTGTTTTACGCCCTGTCAAGATTTTTTCACTTGTATCTTGGCGACAATATTTATATATATATATATATATATATATATATATATATATATATATATATATATATATATATATATATATATATATATATATATATATGTGAATGAATGAACTGTATTTTTATTAAACGTCAGGGAAGTAAATAACTATGGACAATGTCTCCTGTTTGACATTTGTCTTATTCGGGTTAGTATTACCTGTAAACAAAACCAAAATAAGGTGACATTTTATAATCCATAATGTTTGATAAAATGACAAATATAGATATTTATCAGGGATAAGTTTAGCTTTGGATATTTTGAGATATAAGTTGTCAAATATAGCAATAGTTTGTCTTAAAATAGAAACGAGGTGGGTAAACATTTGATAACTGAATCACATTATAAACACATTCTTATAAGCAATTATAAACCGTCATTAGTATGCTTGAATTAAAATAAATAAATAAATAAATAAATAAATAAATAAATAAATAAATAAATAAATAAATGAATGAATGAATGAATGAATGAATGAATGATTGAATATTATTTCTGATATGATATAAAGCTCAATTTATGAATCATGTTTTCGGGTTATTTGGCAATATCGGATTAACAAATTTCAGAACAAAGATAAAAAGTGCTACAACAAGACTGGATACCTTGAAACCTTTGATAGGGAACGTTCATTATCAGTTTAACCGTTAAAGAATTCACACCTAAGAAATATGCAGGTTTGTATATATAAAAAAAAAAAAAATAACACACACACACACACACACACACACACACACACACACACACACTTGTTCATTACAATATAATGAAAAATCATTATTCTTTGTTTTAGTAATTTTTAACATACAAATATTTGAATATTGAAAAAAAAAAACATGTTTTCAAAACTTTAAAATAGTTTTTCTGTTATGTTCTTCTACCTTTTGAATGCATTTTAAAAATAAAAATTAAAAACCATAGACTTTACAAGACTTTGTTATTTTTATAGCAATATAAGTATATTTTCAGGTCGTTATGGAAACCTCAATTGTTTTCCTGGCTGTTCTGCTTTTATTGATAGCAGTATTTATTGCGAGAAAATTGAAGATTGACAAATCATACAATGCACTCTATGTGCTAATCACGGGATGTGACACGGGGTTTGGCCGTGAACTTGCATACAGATTGGACAAACTAGGATTTAACGTCATAGCAACGTGTTTGACGGACGCTGGAGCAAAGATTCTGAGTCAAACGACATCAGAAAATCTACACACAGTGATGCTGGATGTAACAAAACTTGATCAAATTGTAAATCTACACGAAAAAGTGAAATCAATACTCCCGAATGAGAGAGGTTGGTATTTTAATTACCATATATTATAGATATTATTAAGAACATAAACATATATATGTTCAGTAATTTTTATATCTTTCTTTCTTTCTTTCTTTATTAATTAATTCATTTATTATTTATTTATTTATTTATTTATTTATTTATTTATTTATTTATTTATTTATTTATAATATGTTGATTGATTGATTTATTTATTAAATGCTTTGTGAAATAACTTTTCAGAGATATTTGCATGTAGAATCGACTTACCGGATTAAAAAATAAACTTAAAATCGAAATGTTAAGTTTTTGTGCTGTTTTTGGACAAACCTTACAAAAAATTATAAAGCTCTTTTAGCTATTTTCTGTTATAGAAATATCAGGGTTATCTATTTGGCATTATTTTTTAATCAGGGTAAAGCAAAATAACTGTTTGATTTAAAAGGTATAATGGCAAAAATCTCAGAAAAGAACCTTATCACAGACACATTTCAGAACTGTAGTCTTGTCTGAAGGTATCCAACTCGGGTAGATATAAGAAGTATATTAGTAAGTTAAATTGTCAGTTCGTATATGTAGTGTAACTGTAAGTATTTTGTGCTATAATAATAATAAAAATAATAATAATAATAATAATAATAATAATAATAATAATAATAATAATAAAAAAGACATCTTAGTATACTTGGATAGAATTTCTTTTGTTGCCATTTTTGCAAAGTTTTCTGGCCTCACAGATAAAACCAACAATTAAAACACATAATAAATCATTCTCTTAAAAAGTTATATAAATAAACAGTATATTTTATTTAACGGTATAATTATTCCTGAACCTTTTCGTTTCTCAATGTAGCATTATGGGGTGTGGTGAACAATGCTGGGATAGTTGGATCACTCGGACCGTGTGAATTCCTGAACAAAAGCAATTATCTTCAGTGTTTGGATGTCAACTTGTTCGGTATGACGGAAATGAACCGCCAATTTTTACCGTTGTTGAGAAACTCACGTGGCAGAATTATAAATATGGTCAGTATGGCGGGAAGGATGGCCGTGCCCAGTATGACGTGTTACACAGTGTCTAAATTCGCCGCGGAAGGATATTCTGATTCTCTAAGGCAAGTGCAATCGGCCTTATGCACAATTAATCCAATCAATCTATTCAAATTAAAAAGCTTCTTTTTCTTTGTAAGTAAAGTTCTGTCTGTACGAATGTGTTAACAACAGGTCGTAGATTGTTCATATTACTATTTGAACTTGACAAGAGTTAGTCCTCTTTGTACATTTCCTTTGCTTGCAACGTTCCAGAGCGATTTTAGGCAAACACAACACGTACATATAAACCAAATTAAGAAGTAAGTTTCTGATGATAAAAACCACGATGTTAGGGGGACTTGATACATTGAGAATGTCGTATTCAGTAGTGTGACTTGAGCGTAACACCATTATTGTTATTACATCACAAGAATCAAAGGAAAGCACACGTGATTAATTAATAAAAATAAAAATTATTTGACCAAGAAATGAGCTAGTAGTATATTTTAAACTTTTAACATATCGGTGTAGATGGTTTGATAATTTCTTAGAATATAAATGTTTATTAGCTAATTACATACAAAATTATAATGACAGTATAAAGAAAATCTACTAATTAAGTAAAAAAAATTGTAAAGCTACTTTTAACAAACAACAACAACAACAATAATAATAATAATAATAATAATAATAATAATAATAATAATAATAATAATAATTTGAATTTTGCATGTTTCAGACGTGAAGTACGATGTCAAGGTGTTAGTGTACATGTTATAGAACCAGGAATATTTGATACAAAACTTCTGATTAAGAATGCTGATTTTGAGGACGCCATTTCTTCAACATTTCAACAAGTGGATGAGAAACGACAGGAATATTATGGATTTAATTTTCCGGCTACAGGTATAAAAATCTATATCTGTTCGTTTGTATATTTTCAATTTTTTTAATACCTTAAAACTAGTTGAATGCTTTGTTAAAATTTTTCTCATTCAACCAGTTAAAACTTGTAGTCAGGTCCTGAGTCACTTTATTCACTGAAACAACTCGATCAATTTCATCAACTTTTGCAAAGTTTAATAAGTTATCAACACAATTAAAAAAAAAAAAATCAATAAAATTCACGATTTTTTAAATCTATAGTTTTTTAAAAAATAAAATGCTTCATTTTAATGATATTTTCCTTTTTTCAATAGAAATTTAATAAAGTATGATGGAACACAAGAAACAAATAAATGTATGGGCTCATCAGTTACTTTAACTAATTAGACGTCAAATATGATTAAGGCTAATCCGTCAATATAAGTCAAATTATTATTTTTCTATCAAATAAAAACGAAATAGTTAAAATACTGAGACAAAATTGCAACGTAAAGATTGAGACCAATCGGAGATAATTTTGAATTTTATTATTATATATTTCAGAAGGAACTCGATTAACAATTTTTAGACATCGCGCATCCTCTTCCAGAACTTATCAGGTTGTTGACGCCTATGTAGATGCCCTAACAGCACGGTTTCCAAAGACACGTTATGTTGTAGGACTTGATGCTTGGGCATGCACTTTGTTTATGAAGCTTCCGGAATGGATTATTGACACTGTAGTGTCGAAATTTGGAACATACCCCGCCGGCGTCAAAAAGGATTGAAGAGATACTTTTTGAAACAGAAATGATCATATGCATGTATGCAATGTGTATAGTGATGATGAAAGAAAAGTTTACCTGTTTATTGAAAAACAAATAATTACCCGAGATTGTGCAAGAAACAGTTCACAACTTAGTGGTAAACATCAAATTCTAAGGTTCATCTTAGTGAGAATTTCATTTCATTGCTTATATTGTAGGACCGATATATGACGAAAATATTGAAGTGGTAGCTTAATACAAAACCATTTATATCTCCTACACCGGTGATATGTGTCATATTAAAAGGTGTTCAACGTTAATCCTATAGACAGAAACGGATGGACATCTTAAAGCTTATAGACCCAGTTAATTGATACCAGCGCCCCCTAGTGACGGATTTCTAGTAAAGTAATAGATGTTATGTAGTCAGTGGTATCAGTACGTCGTTATTTGTTGTGTGTTTTAAACTATAATGTCAATCATTTTTATTCATATGATCATATATATATAACACATTTTAAAATTATATATCATAAGTTTTTGAATATATTATAAAAGTGTTAGAAAGTAAAATTGCAAAGAGCAATATCATTGAATGGCAACATCGTATTATATTTCTATTGACAAATACCTTATTTTTTTCAGAGGATTCTATGGAGTTGAAATGCCTTTGTCAACTTTTATTTTTCTGCCTTTCCCATGTCTATGATGAAGTAAACACATTCCACAAGAATTTTTGTATTTGTTTTTGTGGATCCTATTACTGTTTAAATTTGTAAAGCAATAAATTAAAGCTGTTACATTTTACTTAAAAGTATATGTTATAAATATATACGAAAAATGGCATTCTTTTATCTATCAAATTAATGTTTCATAAGCCACTATCATAAACACGTGCGTACCTAACAATTTTAGGACACTAGTACTAGAAATGTCGCTAATGGAGGCTTATAAACACTATATGTTTGTTTAATTAAGGGATCAAACCTAAATTAGAAACAGAAACATCTGAGCACAGACAATGATATTCTAGGCAATAGCGGATGTACGTAGTTATATAAATAGTATAATTCTATTACCGTAAACGTTCTGAAATGATAGAATCCAATAAATCATCAAAAACGTTTTTATCACAACAATGACGGCGAAAAATGTATACTTTACACCAAACATAAATTGAAAATATCTAAAAATTTATTTAGGTTGAAACCAAATCTTTAAAATGCACTTTGAACTGAAACGTCTTAGAATTATACTTGTGAGCTAACTGAGTTTTAGTGATGAAATCCATCATTTGTTTTTAATTATCAACTGATTAAAGATTTCGTATCTATGCGCTTGTTGCAAAGGACAACACTAAATCATATATACGTGAGTTAAAAAAATTAGTGATCCTTTCGATCATTGAAAGAAGGACAGTTTTGGGATAGTAGAGGAAACCGGAGTGTCCAAATAAAACCACCTTTTTTCGGCAAGCGAACCAACAAATTTTCTCACACTCGGATCTGCCATGTATAAAACAATTGACAATAATATTTCAACTGCTTCAGAACCGGCTTATATTTGATTTTGTATTGTTTGAAAACAGCCTTTACCTTTATTCAAAGAGTATTAATTAAATAACTTCTTTTAAATCAGGATAAACAATTAATTATTAAGCACATGGTTAGTATCCTCTTAGTGCTTGCACCGTTTTGGCCTCGTACGTTATTTTTCTTTTGTCGTTTAGAAATGCCAACTGGTCTAACTTGTAACGTTACAATAAAGAAACCACCTTGATTATCCGCCCTTGATGCTCCTAAAGAACTAGATAATTTAACCTCAAAAACGATGAGTGAATACTGTTTTGTTCACCTTGATTATCCGCCCTTGATGCTCCTAAAGAATGAGATAATTTAATCTTTAAAGATGATTTACTACTCTTTCGTTTTCTTACCTTTTCTGCGCACACGGTGGCTGTTTACATTCAAGTACAGATACTACTTTCGGCTTTCATATATAACAAGTTTGCTCAACCTTAATATTAATCATTCAATGATACCAATTAAACTTTTCTCCTTTCGAACTAGACTTTGAGTACATACGTACTTAAAATGTCAAGATGTAACGAGTTGCGTATACACAAAATTAATCAAAGTAGAATACCTTGTCCACCTTTTGAACTCTGCATTGAGTACAGAAAAAGTTCAGTAAGATTTGATAATTTTTGTAAGATATTGCTTGTGAATATCATAACGTAAAAATGCAGAAAATTTGTTTGGACTAGATGAGTGTACGATCAATATGATTATAAAGTCACTGATGTTAATTACAACTAAGGTTAGGTCTCAGGGGAAATACGAACATGTTACTAAAGTGTAAAAAGTATTAAGATAATCTCTTAACGAGCAATCGGTTGATTTTTACTTCAAAAACATACTAAGGTGGCTGTTTTCTCATTTCTTATGATGGTAAGATCTTTGTTAATATACTACAGGGGAAATCGTCATCATCATCATTATCATCATCATCATCACGAACAAAATCATCATCATCATCATCATTATCATCATCATCATCATCATCATCATCATCATTACCACCACGAACAAAAATATCTTCATCAACATCATCATCATCATCATTATCATCATTATAATCATCACCACCACCACCACCACCACCACAATCATCATCATCATAATGTCAAGATATATAAGTATAATAATCGATCTCCTTTAGCATGTTTAAAATTTAAAATGTCGAAAATATTAGTCAGTATTAATTAAATATTAAAATAATAAATATTATAAAAAAGGATTATATAGTTACACAAAATAACAAAAGATAAAACACACACACACACACTCTCTCTCTCTCTCTCATATACATGTATATAGGATGTAATACCATGGGCGGAGGTAATCTCCCTTTAAAAAAAATTAAGTCCCCTGTCATTTTGGTCATATAATTAAAAAATACAACCTGGAAATAGCCACCTTGTGTAAAGTTGAACATAGAAGTTAACACTGACTAATTACCTAATTAAACACGTGTTAAGATCATTAAATGAGACCTTACAATCTGATGTTTGTATTTTGGTGCAAGTTAAATGTGTAATATACATTAGTCTATCTTCTTTAGTAGTTAACACTTCTCACGGTTGTTCCTGTTTATTTATATACTGAACGTTATTTCCTTTACAACAAAACAAGGTCATTTTTTTTTTAAAAAAGAACAAAATATCATACATGTATATAAAATTCTCATTCTTTTTTTAAATTCACTTAATTTTTTTGTCTGGTTGCATCGTTTCATTTTCCATTCTCAATTTCGGTATTAACCAAAAACGATTTTTTTTTCGTAAATGAATATCTATATTGGATTGAATTGCGACACTAAAATTCCATCAAAGTAAAAAAATATATATAATTTAATAATAATAATAATAATAATAATAATAATAATAATAATAATAATGATAATAATGATAATGATGATAATGATGATGATGATGATGATAATAATAATAATAATAATAATAATAATAATAATAATAATAATAATAATAATAATAATAATAGTGATGGTGATGATGATGATGTTAATAATAATAATAATAAGAAACAGTTTTGTTTTGTTTAAACATTCACAATGTAAACCAGCTGCAGTAATATAACAAATCATCATAAACGTGAACTAGTGCAATAACATTTGGAGTTTTAACCTATTTTGGAAACACCAAACATTTTTCATCATTAATGAAGATAGTGCTGTTTCTAAAAATACAAATTTAATTTTTTTTCTAAAAATTAACTTTTAAGTAAAATAAATTACATGTTTTGGATTAATTTGTTTGAACCTTTCCAGTAAACCATATAGGGTTCTTTTATTAGCATTGATTAATTGCCATGGATGTTTGAAATTGGATACAGTACTACATATGAACCTACTTAATGTAAAAATCAAAAGAAACACATTGGGACAAGGATAAAGGACAAGAATTAACACATTTTAGCAGACTTTTTGTTAAATCTGATTATCTTGTACGTTAGAACTTCATTTATTTGTATAAATATCCGATTTTGTATATGCTTTATCATTTATTTGTAGTGTTTCGTGAACTTGGTGTGTTTGCAGTTCGAAAGTAATTGTTTTCTCAACTGCAGTTTTTCTTCTGTTTTAGTATAATATTCATTTTGTTTGATTAAAAGAATTCTAGGTTAGTTTTGTTATTCGATTTAACTGTAATATGCATCGGATTTCTAGCCTTTGATCCTAAAAATCATAATAAAAAGATGATTTGGTTCATGCCAAAATTGCCTCTAAACCATATAACATATTAACTGAATTTAATCAACAGAATGTAATTATTGTAAATAAGATTAGCCGTTTATGAGAATTTTTGCCCAGAAGTAGAAAACGTTTTGCTCTCACAATATAACGTCTTCTTTTCTTATTTATCTCTTGAAATCTTACAAGGTAAAATTAAGATGTAAGTTTAGATATTGTAGAAAATTTTGGAAAAGTTTGTGATTAATTTTAGCTGTGGCGTTCATGCTGATAATCAAAATATTATCATTCTTTACAGCTGCTAAACAACGTGCTCTTCTTTAATTCGACTTTTACCAAATGCAATCATAGTGCAATGATATAATTTTACTAAAAACAATAATTTAGTGTCCGTTGTTTCAAAAAATGGCCCAAACTATTGCCAGACACTTAAAATCCAAAACCTTTTTCAACGCAACCGCTTGGTGACTAAATGGTAGCGATTCGGCCTCAAAAGCGAAAAGTGTTGGATTCGAAACCAGGCTAGGTCATACAAATTTTACATTATAACCCAGATGCATTAATTCAAATAAGTTCTGATGTCGTTTGTAGACTTATCTTTATTTGTGAAATTAGAGGGTTTGATAAATCTGTTGACGAGAAAAAATTCGTATAATGTTTTATGTAAAATTAACGCAAAAGAATAACCTACAATGAAAATCTGGAAAGAAAATGTGTATTTTATGCAATTCATCATTATCAAGGGACCTACTAAGGAATGAAAAACGTTACTAAGTAACTGTAATATATTAGATTTTAAATGCATCTTGATAAACGACCTAGTTGCCATACTTTTATACATGGCTGGTATACGTTGTTAGAAATACATTTTTAATCCTTTGGGATTTGTCAGAACGCCATTATTTCATTCTCTTCATCTTGTAAATAACATAGTCCGCCTAATATTTTAATTTTTACGAGATAGTTAATTTCAGGGAATGCGTCATGAATATCCCAAAATTTGTCTGATTTTAAAATTTTACGAGGTAGTTTATTTCAGGGAACGTAAAATTAGTAAGAAATTGAAGTAAATTTACAATCTCGTAAATCGTTAGATAGTGGATTTAAAAATCTGTTTATAATTTAAAGAAAATTTTTATTGTAATGTGTATGAGTGGTATAGATTAATGTGAGTACACATATACATACAAAAATAAATAAATAAATAAATAAATAAATAAATAAATAAATAATAAATAAATAAATAAATAAATAAATAAATAAATAAAATAAAATAAATAAATAGATAAATAAATAAATAAAAATAAAGAAATAAAAAAACCGGACATACATGTAAATAAATTTTTATAAAAGTTTAAAACAGAGAATGTATTTTGTCAGCTTATAAAATCATCGTAATTGGTATGACTATCGTACCTAATGCAGATTTTAAAAGATTTACAGACTTTATTAGCAATATATATATATATATTGTCTCTGTCCAGAAAAAATCTAGTAGCTAAATGACCTCGTAAGAACTTGTAATTGTCAATTACATGTAGGCTCGACAAAATTTGTCAATACTCGTAATTCTCGTCTACATTTATGTTTGACAAACGTTTTCGGAACTCATAATTCTCATCTGCAAAGTAGGCTCGACAAACTTCGTCAATACTCGTAATTCTCGTCTACATGAAGGCTTGATAAATCAAAATTCTCATCTGCAAAGTAGGCTCGACAAACTTCGTCAATACTCGTAATTCTCGTCTACATTTGTGTTTGTCAAACGTTTTCGGAACTCATAATTCTCATCTGAAATTAGGGTCGACAAACTTCGTCAATACTCGTAATTCTCTTCAACATTTATGTTTGACAAACGTTTTCGGAACTCATAATTCTCATCTGCAAAGTAGGCTCGACAAACTTCGTTAATACTCGTAATTCTCGTCTACATTTATGTTTGATAAACGTTTTCGGAACTCATAATTCTCATCTGCAAAGTAGGCTCGACAAACTTCGTCAATACTCGTAATTCTCGTCTACATTTATGTTTGACAAACGTCTTCGGAACTCATAATTCTCATCTGCAAAGTAGGCTCGACAAACTTCGTCAATACTCGTAATTCTCGTCTACATTTATGTTTGACAAACGTTTTCGGAACTCATAATTCTCATCTGCAAAGTAGGCTCGACAAACTTCGTCAATACTCGTAATTCTGGTCTACATTTAAACTCGACAAACTTCGTCAATACTCGTTATTCTCGTCTACATTTAGGCTTGACAAACGTTTTCGGAACTCATAATTCTCATCTGCAAAGTAGGCTCGACAAACTTCATCAGAACTCTTAATTCTCGTCTACTATTAGCAGTGACAAACCTCCTCAAACTTGCAATACTTTTCTACATACTGGCTCGATAAACTTTGTCAAAATTCGTATTTCTTATCTAGATTTAGGCTCGACAAACCTCCTCAAACTTGCAATTCTTTTCTACATACTGGCTCGACAAACTTTGTCAAAACTCGTAATTCTCATCTAGATTTAGGCTCGACAAACCTCCTCAAACTTGCAATTCTTTTCTACATACTGGCTTGACAAACTTTGTCAAAACTCGTAATTCTCATCTAGATTTAGGCTCGACAAACCTCCTCAAACTTGCAATTCTTTTCTACATACTGGCTTGACAAACTTTGTCAAAACTCGTAATTCTCATCTAGATTTAGGCTCGACAAACCTCCTTAAACTTGCAATTCTTTTCTACATACTGGCTTGACAAACTTTGTCATAACTTGTTAGCCTCGTCTTCATCTAGCTTAAACTCGTTATTTTATCTACATTTAGCAGCGGCAAACCTCGTCAAAGTTTGTTTTGTTATCCTCATTCATTTTTTATTTATTTGCTTCCTTTAATATAAGTTATACGTAACACACAGATTTATTACAATTGTAAACTTTCTTCATTGTAAACCCCATGGGCTTTTTATAATATCGATATTTCTAGAAAGTACAAAAGCTCTTTCATCATTTTTGTGATAAAATTAAAAATTGACTGACTGCAACTTTCAATTTCAATTAGTTTTTATGATGATTGTATAATTTAATTGTTTCCCCTTTATGTGCGATTCTTAAAAGTATACAGGCGTTATGATATTGTCAGCAGTGTATATTACTTGATAATTATGATAAATTGATCAAGAGTTGCTTAAACATTTAGGTAAATGGGAATATTTTTACTGAAATAGACAGATACATGTTGGTTTCCTTCAGTGAAAGATGAAGAAAAGTTAAATATTAACATTTCAATGGACAAGTCATTGTTTAGAATTTATGGAAATAATATTATTAAATGTTGAAATTAAATAAATAAATAAATAAATAAATAAATAAATAAATAAATAAATAAACGTTTCAGCATGATCGATAAAGTCCCTACTTCTCGACACGTAACCAGCGCATTTTTGTGTGCATTTCAGTTTTGTCTGTGCTCAAAGCGATTTCTTTGGGGAATATGTCAATATAATGTTTTACACTGGTAAACAAGAAAATTCTAAAGAAAAAAATTAAAGTAAACGCATTTCTCAATTATGAGATGTGCAGACTTTGTTAGAATTTGCTGATTAAAAACTAAAGAAAAGTATATTTACATTGATGTAACAGGAACTTATGTTACACTAAATTGCACATCACTAAGACATATATAATTGTTAAACGAGACACGTGTCACAAAGGGTTAATAATAATCCATCTTCTTGTCTTACTTACTTTATTTCCATCCCTTGTTTTAGCCAGAAGCTAGTAAAAAGACTTGAAAACAAGTTCTTCAGATAACGGTAAATTGAAAAATATTTCTAAAGGCAACTGTTAATTGATAATTGTGCAAGGATGTGTGAGAAATGTACAGATCTTTAACAGACATCAAATCAGTCAAAACTGAAGTGTACTCTTAAGTTTTTTGAGTCGAAGATAAATAAATTCTTGAAAATTAGCAGATGGTACCAGCATTTCCTGCAGCGCTTAATGACTTTTTCATGTCGTCTTGTCAAATCAAGATTTCTTGCATTTTTCAAAACAACAAATATCAAGTTGAATACAATATTAAGCTTTCTATTAATCTTACCTAAGTACGTATTGATTTTATAACGCTGTGAGTATAATTTAGTTTACAAACATTGAAATATATAATATTGCAGAAATCAATTTTTGCCGAACGGCTTCTTGAGAATAACAAATTCAATCAAGAACGAACCAACAAACCGACCGAAATCTGTAAACATGACGAATAAGATAACTTAGGATAACTTGTTTCACTCTTTTGACGAGTGTACTATTACAATACCTTTCAAACTGCTAGATATTTCATAGAATCAAAAGCCATATACGTAAAAAAATGCAATATGAAGGTAGATAAAATAATTTTAGTATTGTATATTTTAGGAATTACAGGTATAATAAATATATAGCACAAATACCTGTTAAATTTTAATGTGCCATATGTGCACATTTCGGAAAATCATTCCCCATAAGTGGCACTAGAGGCCGAAAAGTTTGATGGATAAAAATGTAAGCCAAACCGTTGAAAATCAATGAATCTAAAGTTCCAAAATTATATGAATCCAAATCCAGCTAAGGAATGTGTTGCATTAGGGAACGAATTAGTTTTAAATATGTTTCAAAAATTAAGACACCAAATACGACAGGCAATGTGTATGTATTTGGTTATACGATTTCAGAAAATGTATAAAAAAAACCAATGCACTAAATGTTTGTTGTAAACGCTGCATCGGCACTAACTTGTTCCCAAGTAGAACTTTTGCTAAAACTGATAATTTTTGATAGGAATAGTAGATTATATAAAGTATCTACTTATCTTCATCAAGTTCACGAGTGTACGCGTAAGTGGGAGGTCGTGGGTTCTGAGCCCCGACCGGGTCTGACCTTAGACTTGAAAGTGGGTAGTAACTGTTCTTTAGCAAAGCACTCGGCATTACGAAATGAAAGTCACGGTTCTTTCGTTCTTAAAATAAACGAGGTTCCGTGTCACAGTAGGCGTGGTGCAATAAAAAAAACCTGCTATATAATGCCATCAGCGCAACGCACAGGCAAAATTTCTGCACTTTCGCCTATAGCTGGCGACGTCTCGATATAAGTGACATATTTTTGACTCGGACGTTAAACACCATTACTCAACTCAACTCACGCGTGTACGGATTATTGACTTCTTAGAAACTAAAGCAACTCCTAACGGACCTACTTAGAAACGTAAGACAAGTTGATAATTGACTTACTTTGAAACCAAAGACAGTGCATGAGTCATATGCTTGAGAAACTGAGATTATTTCGTAAGTAAAACTGAAATCAAGGACCATGTCGTAAGTGACCTACACCGAAATCAAAGACTGTGTCGTAAGTGACCTACACCGAAATCAAAGACCATGTCGTAAGTGATCTACACCGAAATCAAAGACAATGTCGTAAGTGATCTACACCGAAATCAAAGACCATGTCGTAAGTGACCTACACCGAGATCAAAGAGCATGTCGTAGGTGACCTACACCGAAATCATAGACCATGTGCTTGAAATCCCAAAGTATAGTCCCACTAAATTCCCTTGTATCTGCAGTGTTAAAAATAGCATTATAGTTTTAAAATGCTACAAAATGAACATGAAGAGGCCACCGAATTACCTGTTATATCACATGTATATACTATATCACTGAAGCTACATGTATTTGAAACTTGTAATAGTAGATAAATTCCTCTTTACTCTGTTTGGTTTCAACGGGACAAATTTAGGATATGCTTGATTTTCCCCTTTTTCGAATGGCTTTCAAAAATAAAAAGAAAATTAAAATCCTTACGATGAGAATGTCACAGTTTGCTACTGTTGTTTACTGTAAACGTACTAACTTTAGCGGGTACGTATTTTAGCACAATTTACATACTCGACTAATTCGCGTGGATTTAAATTAGCGGAAAACAACTTTTAAGAAACAGACTATAAGTCAAACATTTATTTAGCGGTGTATTAAAATTAGCGATATTGTCCTAGCACGAAAATCGCTAAAATTAATACACTGCTAAAATTGGTACGTTTGCAGTAATCAAATACAATAAGTATTACAATGGGAAGAATTGTGAATTTTTCATCTTGCTTGAGCCAAAACAAGAAATAAATCAGTTCTCAATTTATCAAAAAATTTTTTCCAAAAAAAAAAAAAAAAATAAGATCATGAACTTCAGCCCATAAGAATAACGACAATTTGAAATTTACTATCACCTATCTGTTTCAGCATTACACTTGGATAAGTTACAGTTTTTTTTGCGTTGGCGTTATCAACTAATTTACTGGTGACAAACAGAGCAATACATATGCGTATGAGTAGTTTTTAAATTCCCCATTTCAGATACCAATAATGTGACTGTAGGAATAAAACAAATGACTTTAAAGAAATGTTCAATCACTCTAATGCCAATTTCTCATTTTGGTAGAGAAATTGTAATTGTTGCAATGTCGTTTTTCTGAAAATTGTTTTAATTTAGCAAATGGTTTATAGGGTTAACAGAAACAATTTACTAATTTTGTTTTGGTCTAGAATAATTATGTAGACTTGTGAGTTAATTCCAGATCAATCTTAGTTGTAAACAATGCCATACTGTCTGTGGTGAACCGGAACTCAACTTGAACATTACCGATTTAGTTTTTACAAAAACACATTTTTATAAGCTGAAATTTTCATTTGATTGGGGCCTTTGTGACGGAGTGGTCTAAATCACGTGACACATAGATCACAGACCCTCAAACCGCCTAGGTTAGTATCCAACTTTGACAAATCCTAGTGTAAAAAAGTTTGTCAGTTTGCTTGCCGAGGTTTGGTTGTTTACTCCGGGCACTCCGGCTTCTTCTACCATCCAACAAAGAACTGATTGCCTCAACAGAAGTAAAAGAATTTTCACTGGGACATTAAATATCATAAATCCAATGCAATACAAAACAAAGGCAGTCAGTTTTTATTATATACATGTACTTTCAATTTTCTTAATTACAGTTCCAACTATAACGCAGTCGCATCAAATAGTACTTAATGACTTTATATACTGTTCGTATCCATTGAACACCCAGTTCACTGACGCCTAGCTAACTATAGTGTGGTCTACCAATAAATGACTTTTAATTGTATTTTAAAAATCAACAATAAACTTTGTATATAAGTCGCTCCTGGTAAGGTGGCGTGTTGTTTACGACCTCGGAAAACACGAAGTCAATAAATTGCGATATTATTTATTTATTATTATTATTTTTTTTTTTATTTATTTTTTTTTTATAATTTAAATTAATACAATTTATATACATTCTTCATGTAATAATTATCATTTGTAATGTTTGAGTTTTGTGGGATAGTTAACAGCGCGCCAGTTTACTTTGGTCGACCTTCACATATGTAATGCAATCATATACAAGTCCTTAAAATAAATTACATATGTATACTTACACCGATCCCTCGATCGATAACAAGGTCTTCGATTATTCCATCACACAATCTAATGTATATAGTTTTTGTTCTGTTTTTGATATTGTATTTTACAACACTCTTTCACAGTTTAGTTTATATTTTTTACTTTTTTGTTCACTTTTCTCCTTATTTTTCCAATTGTACATTGTTGGTGTATATTGTACCTTATACATTATTAAATGTTCACATTGATGAACTGCATAGTATCATGTTGACAGTTGTTTTGGCCATTTTGCACATACCTCGTTATATTTTTCAGCCAGGTATTACTTAATGCCTGTGTCACTACACACACATCGTGCAAGAATTGGCCTCTTCAACTCATCTAGAATATATTTTGAATATTCAATTTGTTCTAATGCTAACGCCGTCTGGACGAATAGTTTCAGATTTGTTACTTTGTTGTTAATTATTAGTTGTTATTTGAAAATTTTTAATTTATTTTCCGTTTTGTGTATACTATGTTATTCTGTGCGTATTTGTAATGACCATATATTGATGTTACCATTGTTGGTGACTGTGTATAAATGTATATATAACCATTGTGTTTATGATTATATCAGTAGTATATACTCAGTATTAAGTTGTCACATGTTAAACCGTTATCATGTAAAAATACCTATGTGTTTATATATTTTTTTATCTTGCATTAGCAAAGACATGTTTACAAAGTATACTTTACATATCTGGTGATGTTGAAAAAAACCCTGGCCCTGTATACGACGACAAGCATACTAATACAGCTAGTTCGAATACAAGTTCAAACATTGATATATTGTCAAATAAATATTTATCTTTTATGCATCTTAACATACAAAGCTTGCTACCCAAAATCGACTTAATCAATAGTGAATCTAGCCAGTTTGATGTCCTAATTTTCACTGAAACTTGGCTCAACCCTTCAATATTAACTTCAGATATATGTCTAGATGGATACCACGAACCGATAAGACGCGATAGAGAAGCGAGACTAGGAGGAGGTGTTACTATATATATAAATGATTCACTATATTTTAAACACAAGCCCGAACTACAGGTTCAAAATATAGAATGTCTTTGGTGTGAACTGACCGTTAAGGGTAAAGTAATTTTACTGGGTGCCTTCTACAGGCCACCTGATGCCAACACATCTTGGCAAGAAATAGAATACTCTATAGAACTGGCTTCAGAATGTAAACACGATTATATTGTTATTACTGGCGATTTTAATGAAGATCAGTTTAAATATCAAATTGGCAATATTAATGATTTGTTATTAAATTTTAATTTAACTCAGTTAATTAATGAACCTACTCATTACACAGAACATTCTTGTTCACTCTTAGACTTATTTTTAGTTACTGAAAATACTCCTGTTGAATGTTGTGGTATTTGTGAAACCTTTTGTGAAGTAAAAACACGGTATCATTGTCCCATTTTTTTTAGTTTTAAGTATAGGAAAACCAAATAATAAGACATTTACACGAAAAATCTGGGACTATAAAAATGGAAATTATGATCTATATAGACAAAAAATATCACAAACCGACTGGGATAATATCTTGAACAATCTCGATTTAAATCAATCTTCTCTAAATATCTCTAATATCATTTTAAAAATCGCTTCAGAATGTATACCGAATAAAGTCGTTACTATAAGGGAAAATGATAAACCATGGATCAAGTGCAATATTAAACGAATTATCAGAAAGCGCCGCCGATTTCACAGTAGAGCGAAGAAAACGAACTTAGTTAATCACTGGACTGCATTCAGAGAAATCAGAAATAAGTGTGTTACTGCTATACGTAACGCGAAAAAAGATTATATTAATAAATTGGCGAACGACTTGCGCGAAAACAATATATCCTCTAAATCTTGGTGGCGAATTGCTAAATTTTGTATTAATAATAAATATAAAAAGGATTCAATACCGCCCTTGTTTTACAACAATAAACTTTACGACGATGATGATAAAAAAGTAAACATATTGAACGAACATTTTTTAAACAGTCTATTATTGACGACACTAATATAAACATACCTCGATGTAACACACCAAACATTGTACTTGAAAATATCGAACTTAAAATTGATGATGTTCGACAAATCTTGTCATCTTTAGACGTATCTAAAGCCTGTGGTCCGGATCTTATTAATCCGCGACTACTTAAATATGCATGCAACGAATTGTGTTTACCCATAACGAAATTGTTTAACAAATTACTCAGTAATAGTATTTTTCCGAACTGTTGGAAAGACGCAAATGTAATTCCGTTATATAAAAAAGGCGATCCCGGCGATGTAAAAAATTACAGACCAATTTCTCTTTGTAATATTCTTGGTAAAGTTTTTGAAAAATGCGTTCTTAAGTATCTCAATGTATTTCTGTTAGAAAACAATATTATCACAAATCTACAATCTGGTTTTAGAACTGGCGATTCTACTGTCTGTCAACTTCTTGATATATCAAACGACGTTGTTAAAGCTCTTGATTCTGGCAAAGAGGTTCGAATAATTTTCTGTGATATAAGTAAGGCATTCGACAGGGTATGGCACGCGGGCCTATTAATAAAATTGCGTTCAATAGGTATATCGGGTAATTTACTTTTATGGTTTGAAAACTATCTAACCGTCGTAATAGAGTTGTAATCAAAAACAGCATTATTTTAAATATATATAAATGACATTGTCACGATATAAACTGTAAGATTAGACTTTTTGCTGACGACACTACACTTTACTGTATCGTTGATGATCCTTTTGAATCAGTATCATTACTCAATGATAATTTAGAAAAAAATAAATGCATGGTCAAAGAAATGGTTGGTATCTTTTAACCCAAACAAGACAGAAACTATGCTAATATCTAGAAAATCAAAACAACCTTTTCATCCTAGTCTTTATATGAACGGAACGTTAATTCATGACGTTGATGAACATAAACACTTGGGTTTAACTTTCGCTTCTGATTTTTCATGGGAAAAGCATATCGAAACTATTGAAGCTAAAGCTAAATTCAGAATATACATTTTAAGAAAATACAAGTTTATCCTATCACGTAGTGTTTTGGAAAAAATATATTTTAGTTTTATTAGGCCGTTGCTTGAATATGGTGATATTGTCTGGGATAATTTATCCGAAATTTTAAAGCAAAGAGTTGAAAACATAAACATCGAAGCCGCCCGTATTGTCTGTGGGGCTACAAAACTAACGAGTATCCAATTATTATATATCGAAACAGGGTGGGAGACTTTGGCTAAAAGAAGAAATAACCACAAGCTAGTACAGTTTTATAAAATGAATCAAAACTTGGCTCCTACTTATTTATCAAATCTTGTTCCACCATCTTATAATGATATTCATTCGCACAACACACGAGGCTCCCAAAATTTCCAAAGTATTCTCTGTAGAACATCTTCTTATTTTTATTCATTTTTACCTTCTGTTATAAGAGATTGGAATGACATCCCTAACGACATTAAATATAACTCCTTAACAGTCTTTAAAACGTTTTTAGACACTAGCGTCAAAATACCTAATTATTTTAGCTGCGGATGTCGGATGGGACAAATACTTCACGCAAGACTTAGATTAGAATGTAGTTCTTTGAAATGTCATTTGTTTAACAAAAATTTAGTTGATGATCCCTATTGTCGTTGTGGACATATAGAAAATTCAAAACATTTTCTTTTATTTTGTCATTTATTTGATAATATTCGTCTAAGAACTATCAATACACTTCCTTATGTCTTAAATATTGATAAATTATTGTATGGTGACCCCATGTTATCTAATAAACAAAACGAAGAAATTTTCCTTACTGTGCAAGAATTTATTTTACGCTCAAAACGTTTTGCGAGATAACTGTTGATAGTATTGCGTAAATTTATCATATTTACACACCCACTTATTTATTTATTTATTTACACTCACTTTTACACTTACTCTGCTTATCATCTAACAAAGAAAATATTACAACAGCTATATTGTTATTATTATTATTATTACTAGTTATTTAACCAATCTATTTATACATATCTACCTGTTTGCATGGTGTATGTATGTATATATATATATATATATATATATATATATATATATATATATATATATATATATATATATGTATGCATGTGTATGTGTATGTGTGTATATATATATATGTATGTGTGTGTATATATATATATATATATATATATATATATATATATATATATATATATATATATATGTTTATATTTGTAATATTTAGTTGAGTAGTGATAGTGATAGAAGCACGGCGGGGCTCATGTTGGATGGTGGGCATCGCAGGATACTGTAGGTTGGGGTTCCCCAATCACTTTAATACCTGCTCTGCTTATCATTTAACAAGGCCAGTATACTAGTCCTTGTGATAATATTATTACTACAACTTATTAGTATTATTATTATTATCATTATTATTATTTTATTATAAATTATTAGTCAGCCAATTTATGTATCTACTTGTTTGCATATATATATTTATAGTTAATATGCTGTTTTCATATAATAAGAGAAAAAATGTATTTACATTGATTACTTTTTTACACTTTTTTAGCATCTACTTTCTCTGCTTTTGTTTCTTATATTCTTATATTCACACACCTATCTATTTATTTATTTATTTATTTACTTACTTATTTACTTATTTATGTAATTACATTAATTACTTCTTTTTCTGTTTTTGTTTATTATATTCCTATTTTCATACACCTAATTATTTATCTATTTACATTAATTACTTATTTACACTTTTTAGTATCTTCTTTTTCTGTTTTTGTTTCTTATATACCTATATTTGCATACCTATTTATTTATTTATTATTTGTGTATTTATTTATTTATTTAATCGCTATTTATTTACATATTAATTACTTATTCTTGACTTTATTAGTTAAGTAAGCTCCTTATATGTTTTGAAATGCATTGTATCCAGGGGAGACTGGTTAATATAAGAGTTTCACTCTTGTTCCGGAATCCCCTTTTTGTCTAATTGACGAAATGTTAATGTTTATGTATATTTATTGAAATAAAATATCGTTTAAACTAGCTATAACGTATGGAATCGAAAAAACTTTAAACACAATTTCTTCATTACACTCTTAAAATCATTAAAATTGTTTGTAATCGCTTATATTTGACGATTTACATTGGAGACAGATACGGTTATTTATTATGCGTATACAGAGATTTTAAATTTTCTCTTTCAAAAAACCAAGAAAAAATTTATACGAATCATATAAATATCAATAAAGATAGTCGTAAATTATATAAATGTGTTTGCAAAAGTATTGATTAATCATTCATATTTAATTTTGTCAGCGTTGGATTGAAAAAGACATTAAGATCAATAGTTTATCTTAAATAAGTGTATAGATTTTATATAATTAATAACGAAATTTCCTTGATATGCGTCTTATAAATCGGTGTAATCCTCTTTTCGTAAATCACGTGATATGTAGATAATCAAAAAGACTAAAATTCGAAAATCCATGGAAATTGCATTTTCGTTACAACAAATTCTGAGGTCATATAAACTCTTTCAAAGTAAACAATTTTTATTAATATACAGGGTTTTGAGAAAATTTGACATATTTAAGCAAATTAAAACTGCCAATTTGCGTCTAGAAAACGCCAAATATCAAGTAATTAAAATGTCAATTATCAAAGCTACTAACAAAATGCTGCTACATTAAAGAAGAAAAAAAATTAAACGCATTTAATAACGACCACTGTTATAAGATGTCATATACCACTTTTTGAATTTATATTGTCAAATACCACTTTTTGAATGTATTTTTATGATTAAATTCAAAAAGTGGTATATGACAAAGAGATACAAGTCGGCAAAGTTCAAAACGTCTTAAAAATAAGTTTATTTTATCAGTTTTTTTTAAATTAAACAAATTATAAAAAATGGCGGGAAATGCGATATATAGTGAATGCAATTGTCGAAGAAAATATGCAAAAAAGAAACTGTTAGTTCAATTTTATTGGGTTTATATATATATTTATTTATTTATCTATTAATTTATTTATTTTGCAAAGAATATCACTCATCATGCAAGGCGATGAGGACTTAAAAATCAAATGCAACATATATATATATATATATATATATATATATATATATATATATATATATATATATATATATATATATATATATATACTTGAGGTATAGTGACTAATTGCAGTAGATTG
Source organism: Tegillarca granosa (assembly GCA_029721355.1). Lineage (NCBI taxonomy): Eukaryota > Metazoa > Mollusca > Bivalvia > Arcoida > Arcidae > Tegillarca > Tegillarca granosa. The sequence continues at coordinate 6,176,634 of CM056608.1, forward strand.
GACACACGGAGATTAATTTTTGGTTGTAATGTAGTTAAACGTCGCATCAAAAATTTTTAAAGCTATTCTTAACGAAAACACAGTAATTTATTTATTAATATATATCATAGAAGTTCGTTTATGTGTGTCATGTGCGAGTGTATTATGGTCTGTTTTGTACTAACACGCACTGAGGGCGACATTTCTGTGAAGACACTAGATCACCGAGTCAGGATACCTCGGACAAACATACCATTCCCCCAAACACATTATTCTGCCACTGGGTAAACCAGTCGATTTTTTGTACCCGAATGCACAGCGCTAGGTGAAAAAAGTATATCAAATTTTAATGCCTTATGTATCACTTGACCAGAGATCGAACCTCCGAACTACCTCTCTACCACTAAGCCACATAGTCTGTCGAACATCGGCTATGTGGTTACATTATTAGCTAAGGGTTTGTTTTATCAAAGATGTTTATAGCCCTCTTTCAAAAATTCTAAATACGTTGGTCGTCTGAATGCTTGCAAAAAGTATTAAACAAGTGCAAGTGCCTACAAGCTTCTATGCGTACATAAATGTCATCCTCTCTAAAAGAGGCCGTTAAACTCTTCCTTTTTAGGTCAGATATACGTCTAATAACGAACTGATTTCGCATAACATCTTCATACTTATCATTTAATATATCTATTTCAATGCTTAAAGCTCTTTAACGTATCATATCATATTTGTCAGTGTTTGTGAAAAATTTTATCATTTTTCACTTAATACATAACTAGATTTAAAACAGATTTAAATAGAGTTTTAAGTAAATGTGTTTTTTGCGCATCGATATAGTTATAAAATGGCCTTATCCTAAATAGACTGTAGGCACCGCCATCACGGTGTTAATGATGCCATTATATAAGTTCAAACGCTCGAAAGGAAAGAATATTAATTTTTGTATTAATTCATTAAGATAGTTATTGATAAATGGTATTTTTCTAAATATTCTTCCTCACTTCTTGTATTCAACCAATGAAATCACATGATTAAGTCTTTGACCTCTTTTTGCGGTTTGTATGTAAACTTAATTGCTACAATTTGATCATAGTCTAACATGAAAATAAGCCATATATAGAAAATATAAAAAGAATATATGAAGGATAGGTTTTCTCAAAGGACCAAGGTTAACATCATTTTAGACGGTCACAAAAAACATGATTTCCTTTTACCATAAATTTTTCCAAAAATAGGAACATAAATTGCTTTCAAAATAGCCTTTCACCTCAGAATGTCAATCAAAATAAGTAATTTATCTTTGAATTTGTCCTGAAGTTCGATTTTTTACTAATGGGTAATCAATAAATGAAAACATTTGTATACAAGGACTGTTTGATTTATTTTCTTCATTTTATTGACTGGCTACAAACTGTGTAACAGATATCAACGCCAAAATGGATGTGTTTCATGCTTTCTTTTGCAAAAGTGTACAAACGATTTTATCTGTTTTCGAAATTGTTTTGACGGAAAAACATTTGTTTTTTATATCAGGCTTTATGTTTATTGATAAAATGGTTTTTAAAGCCCCAGTCAAAATGATTTCATTTATATTGAAGTTTGATATCAGTTTGAACGGGAAAGAAAATAGTAGGACTCGTAGACCTCTAGAAAACGAGCTGACATACTTTTTAAATTAGTATCCGTCGGGTGTAAACCGACACCAGGCAATGTTAGGAATGGTCATTCGGTCAATGACCGCTTGATTTTTACTGTTAATTGTAATTGCGTTACTAAGTTACAGATATAGTTTCATAATGGCAAAGTTATTACTTTTATTTTATAATGCTATACAAAATGCATCTGGTTTTTTTTTTTGGCATTTTAATATTTGTTTTTGATTGATTGATTGATTTGTTTGTTTGTTTTTTCAAATGCATGTTTGTTTTTGATTCGGCTTTGGTTGACTGTGTTATCATCGAAACAGCATTTTGCTGATAAAACACATAAAAATATTCAAACAATTTTAATATGGTTATTAAAATTAAATGCCATTACATTTTATGACGACAAAAAAAAAATAATTATAATATTATATAAACTTCAAACGTTTATTATTTGACTAAAATGAGACGCATGCCAATTATTTCAAAATGTTAAATACACAGTAAACATCTGCTAAAAATCGTTCTCTTTTCAGGGCAAACCCGTAATATGAATTTGATATTATCGTAAATATTAAAACAAATATTCCATTAATTAAGTCTTTTTTTTATTTATTTATAGTACTGTGTTTAACACCTCCCATTTTGCTTCTTACTACTTTGATACGGAAATTACTTTTTTATTGGAAAACTCAAAACAATTTCAAAACCAACGTAAAAGTTATCGAAACCGTAATTCATAAGTTAGTACGGCTGTTTTCTGATTAATTTGTTAATTTCATAGAAACATCTTAATAGACAATCTCTTTTCAAATAGAGTAAATATTAATCACACCTGGAAAATGTCTACAAAAATATATAAATCGAGGTAATGTGTACCGAGGCGAATAGAGGTTGTAATTACAAAAATAAAAAGCGTGACGAGAGAGAGAGAGAGAAAATAAGACAGATTTACCCAGGCCAACAAAATGCAACAACAGGGAGCAAAAAGATTACACGTACACGTCAATGTATATCTATCTATCTATCTATCTATCTATCTATCTATCTATCTATCTATCTATCTATCTATCTATCTATATATTTGGTACACATTTTACGCATTTTTAACAGACAATGGTCATCATTTATTCATCTTTCACGAAAGAACATAATTTTTAAAAATATTAACATTAATATAAACTTAAGAAGCCTAACTACAAAAATATAAATTCATCAAATATTTTCAGAAATAACAATAAACGCATTCAAATTTTGGAATTTTGGACAAAAGCAGCTAAATTTCATAAAAACAAGTATCTTCTATATTCCTTATATTTTTTGAAACGTATTTACGTAACATCCCCTTTTTAACCTGATTAAGTGTTTCAACAAAGTAATTAAATGAATGAGAACATATTGACTCATTTTTAGATATTCTTAAAGAATTTCTACTAAAGAAAATGTGATATTTATTATATGATTTTAATTTAGTCAATTTCAAGATCTTCCTATCCACGTCAAAATATAATGATGTTTAATAAAAGTAGTTTCTAAAGAAAAGCACTACCCTCTTAACTTAAAAAGGTCTAAAATAATTTAAAAAAAAAAAAGAAAAAAGAACCAAACAACAACAGACATACATGTACATAAATAAGCAGTCTAATTCGTTTGCCATTACATTGTATCGATAGTTGTATTGCTTTCCGGGTATCGGTTTTCCCATTTTGCGTTTAACTGATAGTATTACTTAACTTTACATAGAAAAAAGATCAAGCAGAAAAAACCACATTGTCTATTGTTTTCCAAAACCGTTTCGTCTTCTTTTTAGACAAAAGATTAATGTAACAAGATGTCTTTTGTGGTTCAACATTTATGCTTTCATTATGTCGTAATTTTTCTTATATAATTCCACATTGTTAATCATACAAAATCACGTATCGTTTGATTTGGTATCATCAGATTTTTTGAGACAAAAGAATGAAATGTGATTCTCTTGAAGGTCTAACATTTACTCTTAAATAACAGCACATCATTTCGTAGCTATTTTGTTAATATAATTTCATACAAAATCACATATCGTTTGATTTGGTATCAGTAAAATTTACAGACAAAGAATGTAATATAATTCTCTTGGAGGTCTAACATTTATTCTTATATAACTATATATCATGTCGTAGCTATTTTATTTCCTATAATTCAACATAATTAAACAAAAAACAACAACAAATATCGTTTGAAATGATATTTTAATTTAGTATCAAAAAGTTTCCAATATCAAGTCTTACTAATCACGTTTAATATTCTCTAATACCATTTTTGAATATGTTTCATAAATGATATAAGACAAAATCATTTTGTCTCAATTGAATACATCAGTTGATCAGGTAACTTGTTCTTATGTTGAACAATCCGTCTGGAAGAGGTATATTGTTCACATTACTAAAATCGAAAAAAATCTTTTTATTATTAATTGAAACTTTAAATCTATCTCGAAAGAAGCTGTCTTCTACACGTTTCCTCGTGTATTAAACCTTTCTCGAAACAGCTGTCTTATTTCTCTCACTAAATACATTAAATCTGTGTCGAAAAAATTGCCTTGTTCTCATTACTTAACACATTAAGTACATTGAATCTTTCTCGAAAATTGTCTTTTTACCATCGCCTATTACATAAAATGTTTCGAATAAGTTGACTTGTTTTAATCATTTAAAAAAAGTGTCTTGTTCTGGTTACTTAACACACTGAATACATTCATTTTGTCTCAAAAAGCTGTCTTGTAAGCATCATCTGTTACAACTGTCTCGAAAAAGCTGGTTTTTTCATAACTGAAACAATTAAATATTTCGAAAAAATTGTCTTGTTTCCAACACCCAATACATTAATACAATTTCGTCTTAATATATTCTGTCTTGTAAGATTACTTAATTTATACATTAGGATTAGGACTGTCTCGAAAAAAAGTGTCTTGTCTCGAAATACATAAATTTGAGTCACAATATATTACATCTTTCAATAATCTTAAATTTGATAAATTTCAAATAAAAAAAAATGTTGATCAATGTTTTTACCTAACGGTAAATTTTACGGAATAGTTAGTTAATATTTGTATTATTAATCTTGCATTAATTGTCATGAATGATTTAATAAATTTTGAATATTTTAATTAATAGAATTGTTATAATGTTTGTGTAAATATCCAGATTTTGTCTGTAACTGCGTTACCTTTGACAACAATGTATCTTTAAATGTTTTAATCAAAGCAATAGATGAATTTCGAAAATTTTAAACATTTTTTTGGCTAGAGTAAATATTTTGAAATGTGTCAATTCATTTCAGACTTTCTAGACTAAATAAACGGAGTATCATATGGACAGAATACAATAAACTCGTTCAGCATGATAACATTCTTACAGTCTTCTAAACAGAGGTGGTCTGTACAATAAAAACTTTTCATTCAAAATGATTTATTGATGCCACTTTGCGTTAAATCTGACTGATTCTGAAAACATGACAAGATGTACAAGGTTAGCATGCCACAAGTTTGATCTGTCATTATAACCTCTAACTTGAAAAGAAATTAAAAGCGATTGATAAACATCAAGGGTGTGCCAATAAAGAAAAAATGAAAATCAATTTTGAATTTACAAGTTCTTTCGCAAAATGTTAAATAAAATAATGTTTTAATTATTAGACCATTTCATTATTGTGGTATATTTTGATTTTTGTTATTACAAGTTCAAACAGTTAAATCAAATTTGTTAAGCTACAAGTACATTAAAGAATCCGTTTACTTCGTGCCATCACGTTGAAAGATGTAGACGAAATTAGACATATAATCATGTTGATTAGTTTATAACTATACCTCATTAAAATTATATTTAGTAAATTGTTACTACTTAACTAAGTGTGAAGAACAAGCATGTTATTTGTTTTAAGGACATGTTAATGTCTGATCTCTTAAATACTTCATATAGAACTTTTGATGCTTCATTTACCGAAAAATTATTTCAAGTGAAAAAAATAAATATATGTACGTTGCAAATTAACAATATAATTTTGTTACGGTTGGCGCAAGGAACACGACAATTAGATTTTGAAAGGGTAGAGATTCAGAGGCTTTGTGGTCTAAAGGCCACACTTGAGGTTTTATACAACGCAGGAGTTCCAATCCCCTTTTGGACAGATTCTAAAAGCAGCACGAGTTTGTCAGTTCGCTTATCAAAGGTTAGTGATTTTTTTCGGACAGCCTGATTTCTCCTATCCTTTCAGATCTGAACACTTCGATAAAGGAGAATAAAACAATTGTTCTTTCCACACAAAATTGGAATATGTTAATTACCGTGATGACAAAATCCTTTAATTTATATGAATACTTGTGTTTTTTTCAAAAGTATTTGATGACGTAATTATGAGTGTGTCAGCTGTTTTATCATCCATGCGCACTAAGCACTTCTAATAGAATTACGAAAAACAACGTTTAGCTCCGAGATAATAAATATCACTTATTTTGTTTCAACGTTTGTCGCGTTTGTGATTTATGTTTGGTCATATGCTTTTTTAAAGTATAGTTAAATAAGATATAAAAGCAATGTTATTATAATGACCAACTGTTCAGAAAATCATCTACAGAGTCCTTTCCTTAACACACGTGTTTAAAAAGAAAGAACCTCTATAAAAAGCCAATCTGTTTTTAAAATTCACATTTCTGAAGCTCTAATGGCGGTACGACTACGGTAGCTCAGTTGGTAGAGTGCTCGCTCCGTAAGAGGAAGGTCGTTGATTCGAACCCCGGCCGGGTCTGACCCAAGACTTGAAAGTAGGTAGTGACTGTTCTTCCGCCAAGTACTCGGCATTATGAAATGAAAGTCACGGTTCTTTCGGTTGGGAACTTAAAATGAACGAGGTCCCGTGTTATGGCAGGCATGGTACGATAAATAACCCTGCTGTAAAATGCCATCAGCGCAACGCACAGGCAAATTTCTGCACTTTCGCCTATAGCTGGCAACGTCTTGATATAAGTGAAATATTCTTGACTGGCACGTTAAACACTATTACTCAACTCTAATGGCGGTCTTTATACGCCCGTCCAATGACGTGACGTATTATGGTATACGGTTTGTCTATCTGTCTGTCCGTTAGCTTTTTGCTTGCGCATTGAACTTTTGCTACAGTTTTTAAGCAAATATTTTAAAATTTTACAAGCATGTTATGTATGACTTGCGAATGCCATGAAGGATATCTTCGTATTGAAAAAAACAAAATGGCCGCTGTTGACAATCTTGGATTTTTATGCTACACATTCCTTGTGCATTGAACTCCCTCAATTTTTATAGTCACATCACTTGTGTTACACCGCCGTCTGTTTATCTGTTCATCCGTTGGCTTTTTGCTTGCGCATCAAACTACTTTTACAGTTTTTAAGCAAATGATTTGAGACTCTGCAGGTTTCTTCCACGGACAAATAGTGAATGGCATATTTTGCTCCACTTGGCTGTTTTCTTTTTACATTATTTTTTTTTTTACACATGTGTAAATCCTTGTCTTCTAAATGTTTTTGTTGTGTTGTTTTGTCTTAGTTGTACTTTTTATGGTTGGCTGTAACGTCACATAATTTAGATTTTATCACGACTAGATTATGTTGATTAATTAAAAACCAAATTCTTGTATGTTTGAGATGTGGGTTTGCCTTATACTGAGAGTGACTTTTTTGAAAAGCGCTAGCTTCCCCAGTCAGTACGCCACAGACAAGCATACCACTTTCCAACTCAAATCTTTTCTGGTACCACAAACACCAGTCAATATTCTGTTCTTCTAATGCCGGGAACCAGGTGGAGAAGCAGTATATCAAATTTTAAGGTCTCTTGTATGACCCGTACTAGGTTGGAACCTACGACTTGTTGCGCTCGAGACGGACGCTTCCCCACTTTTCCATCGAAGCGGTTATTATTTATGGCTTTGGTGAAAGTCAAGTATTTTGTTCTTAACAGCTTCTGTTTATAGCTCTCGGGACAATCATTAATTATTGTGTATCTACATCTACGAAATTTATTAAGCACTCTAATGAACCCTCGTAAAGAGCTTACAAAACAAACGTTCTAGTGCAATGACATCAAAAAATCAAATCAGCCACAAAAAGTCTGACTTATAGAGTTATGCTACATAAAGCATGATAGGGCTTATTAATAATCATTACCGTTAAAGCATAATAATCTTTTTGATTCATTACAGTTTTGCGTACTGAACTGTAATCAAGTAAGACTGGATTGATATTATATATAATAAAGAAGTTAAACCAATTAATATGAGAAAATAAAATATATAAATGATAAATAAAAATATTACATCTGTAAAAATTGAATAAATTAAAATTGAAAATACATTTAAAAGTTTTTTTCTGGGTATTCCTGTTTCCTCTACAATCTCAAAGCTGACACTTTTGATACATGTATAAGTGAAACAATCTTAACTCGGGCGTAAAACACCGATACTTCACTCTGCTCTCGTTTTTTACATTACTTATGCTGTGTGTAATTTCATCAACGTTTCTTTAAGCCTATCTTGTATTGTCTTTTCATTGTTAAGTCTAGATACTTGTTATTCAATGAATCTTTTTTAAAATATTTATCCATTCATCGACATATTCGTTTTTACTTTCAATGTCCGTTGTCCGTTAAATCCACATAGGCTTTAGACAGTTGCTTGTAGGTGTTTTCTAGATTGTAATAAAATCTATATATATATTTAGTACACCACACGTTAATTTGTTGAATAATCATTGGATAACTACATGAATACTATTTTATGTAGAAATCGTCTGACCTTGACAACGCATAGCAACGAGACTATACTAGGTATAGTTCCCCGACATCTAAGTATAGTCCCTCGCGTGACCCCCCCCCCCCCCCGCAAACCAAATCAAATTACTCCCCTTTGTTGAGGTGGCGCTCTGTTTTGTTGTCGTATAAACTAATTTTAAGATAAAGGTTATTTATTGATTGATTTATTTATTTATCTATCATTAATTCTCCTCTTAAGAAGCACATTCGAAAAAAAGAAAATTAAACAAATGAAAATTTTTTAAACATATAAATAAAAGAAATTAAATGAAAAAAGGTAAAACAACAATGCTACTTCAATGATGATCAAAGCACTTTGTATAACAAATGATCAACACACGACTTCTGTTTAAATTTTAAACAAAATATGGGCATCACGCTAATAGGTCAAACAAATCAATAAGACTTTTCAAATTATATTTAACATTTTATATTCCTAAGTGTTAAAGGAGAAATTTACTGGTATTTATCTGAATCAATATTGCTATGTTAGAAATCAATGCCAATATCTTTGACGTCACCCATTAGTCGCCAAAAATTGCTGATGTCATGACGATCTTTGAACTATCTATTCGAACTAAATATAAGGTAAAGATAGATAAACTGTATCAATCCTACTAATCAATGTCAGTAGTGTGAAGAGATACCATAAAAATAGTAGAAAATCTGCCGTTTTTTGTCAGCAAATAAGCAAGTCAATCGCAAAACAGGACAAGCTGAAATCCCTTATGTTTTAGAATAATGCTTATTTTCACAGATAAGATATTGCCTTCCTGAATTAAAGACTATAATAATGCCAGTCTTGTCTGTCTACTATCATAACTTATGGCTTTTTGGTCAGATTAACTGTACTATATTAAAATGTCACACCGTGATTGCTGGTCGTGAAATGCAATGATCGGTTAAGCCACTGAGTACAGCACTAAAATAACTAATGTCTTTTTTTTTACTTCAACATTTATAGGTGTTATGGATATGTTTGTGATACGATCGTTTGCTTCATCTCTGCGTAATAATGTAATTTTAATCAAGCACTGTTCCGTTTGTTTCTTTACACTTTTGTACGATATTATTTATGTTTTCGGGACTATTTATCTTGAACGTCTGGGGTATTATGACAGCTTCGACCGAACTCACAATATCGCAATACAACTAATTTCCCTTGACTTTATGATCAAAGCAATCCTGTATGAAAACAGTTCTAAAATGTGTTTAAAGATATATCAAGTGTTGATTGTGAAATGCATTCGATAGGGAAATCGGAAACAATCAGGACATCAGTTAGTTCAATAACCTAACATAGGTTACATTGACCTGTAATGTAAGATTGATCGCTGTCAGAGGAACATTAAGATTTGGATAGATGTCAAAGTTGTCGTCATTAATACGAGTATTTCTGGCATGTGCTGCTTTTTTTAAATCTAAATTTTGAAGAATGCACACAAAACATTGTGTTAAGGTGAAACATGATGTTACAATGTTTCAAGGCAAGAAAATTATAAAGTCACCCACTATCTAAAATATATCAAGATGACACAACCTAATGAAGAAATGATAACAGTACTCCAAGTGAGACAAGTGTTATAAAACGACTTCAGCTATTTCCATTACAACTGAATGGTAATGGGCTTCTGTCATCACCATGGCGACTTAGATAGTATTGAGCCTGTGTCATCGCCATGGCGACTTAAATGGTAACGAGCCATTGGCATCGTAATGAGCCTGTGTCATCACCATGGCGACTTAGATAGTATTGAGCCTGTGTCATCTCCACGGCGACTTAAATGGTAACAAACCATTGTCATCGTAATGAGCCTGTGTCATCACCATGGCGACTTAGATAGTATTGAGCCTGTGTCATCTCCACGGCGACTTAAATGGTAACAAACCATTGTCATCGTAATGAGCCTGTGTCATCACCATGGCGACTTAGATAGTATTGAGCCTGTGTCATCGCCACGGCGACTTAAATGGTAACGAGTCATTGTCATCGTAATGAGCCTGTATCATCACCATGACGACTTAGATAGTATTGAGCCTGTGTCATCGCTATGGCGACTTAAGTGGTAACGAGCCATTGTCATCGGAATGAGTCTCTGTCATCACCATGGCGACTTACATGGTAATAAGCCTGTGTAATCGACATGGCGACTTACATGGTAAAGAGCCTGTGTAATCGACATGGCGAGTTTGATGGTAATGAGTCTGTTGCATTGTCCTGACAACTGCAATGATGAACCTATTTTCTATTTCAATTAATATTATTTTTTATGAAGTCATTGATTTTTAATAAAACAGAAAAGTTAAATACTTTTATTTTGTATTTATTATCATTGCATTCCGTTTCAAATTTTATGCTTTTTTGATCAGGTTAAATAAATGTTTCTGAAATGCGTTTGTTTTCTTTTCTCGTTTGATTTGTTTGTTGTTTTGAACATTTGGTCTCATTATCCATTGCCAAGCATGCATATTTCAAGCTCGCATTGTCTTTTCTACCAGGAGAACCTTGAGTGAATAATAATTCGTTCATGCAGACGTTAACGTGCAGACTTTTTATGAATGTTACCGTTTGGGAAGTAAAAAGTCTGCATGTCCTTAAATTCGTTATTGAACACTGCATTATGACTGAACTGTAAATAAACATAAAAATAGAACAAGGTAACATGAATTATGGAGATTTGTACTTTATTTTAAGAATAAAACAATTTCTATTGAAATTTAATTGAATTCTCAGAATGCAAAAATTAATATTTCATTTTAGCTATACGTTTTGTTTTTTCAATCAAAAACTCATAAAAACTAAAGGTTCAATGGTTTTTTATTTGCAGCCATTAATCATTATGAATTTACATTATTAATCATAAAAACATCATCTTGAGTGATTTCAATCGACAAAATTGTCTATATTCAACATCATTATTACAACTTTAGTCATAGACCTATGTTCCGTATGTAATTTAGACGAAGTTACTTCATCTTCTGTTAGAGTCAATGCTTTTGATTAATTTATTACGCTGTCAGAAAAAAACTTATTTTATTTACGATCACGGTGTTCCGTTTTGTTTTGTTTTGTTTTTTTTTTTTGTTATTAACACTGACGTCACAGACGTAAAACAAATTAATATTTTGCTCAAGTATAACTTTTGGTTGCAAAGTTCGATTCTAAATATAATGAAGCTACTAAATGCTGCAGAGTTATGTCACTGAATCACTAATTGCGAATTGTTTGTTTCTAAATTAGATTTCTTGTTTTCATGTGTACGGCAAAAATAGCCTTCTACATATGAACAAAACAGCTAGGAATCGCAAAATATCACTGTGGTATGGAAACAAAAAGAATGAATAATTGATGTTTAATGTGTTAGAACTTTAACATTTATTTAAATATTTCAAGAAGCATAGTTGTGGTAGTTTGAAAATTTGCAAGTTCTGTGTTCTTGATTTTTCTGAAATAACCTGAACAATAAAAAAGATGTAAAGGCAGTTCTGTGTATTTCAACAAATGAAAAATTATATAACATTAAAAACTGGTTTTTATACAAACTTTTAATGGTAGATTAGTGTCCATATACACTTGCAAGAAGAAAAAGAAGAAAAATTAATTAGAATTCAGTCATTTTTAAAGTCTGTGTGATAAAGCAACCATACCTAAACCACAATATTTTATATATTGCATGATACATTTTAACAAATGACACTCAATGTACAAGCTTACGTTTCCATAACCTAAAATATTTGATTTAGGATTAAATTTAAGTTCTTGGAGATATAACCGTCTTATATCGCCTTTAAGGCAGTAGGTTCGCGTTATATTAACGTCTAGTATGCCAAAATATTTTCTGATACTTTGAATGAGTTTTACAATAATTTTCCCCTATGTGAACATCCAGATTAGTCATCATGTCACAATTCCGAAGTAGTTTACCCGTGAACACTCCCACAAGTAACAGTTTTGGGCGCAATTGTTGTTTAATTAAACCAAAACAAATTTACCCTTCAACTTTAAATGTACAAGAACCAAGATTTGTTAATATTAATAGAAAACATGTGATTTTGTAGTTGAATAGCTTTGCATAAACCACAACATATGTTGAAACATTATTCTAATATGTTTCAACTGAACCGGAACATGTAGAACACTTTATCTGTTTACCGTAACATTTTTATACATTCGGAAACCTTATAAAAATTTGAATGCACCCCGTCGTAACAACTGTATTCTCACATTGTATTTAGTTTTATCAAATACCGACCAAAATCTAGAGGAAATGCCAAAACAGATGTCAAACTATAGCAATTACCACAGCAGGAAGCAATAATGAAGCTATTATTTGTATATTTCTGATCTTTACATTAATCTATTAAGATTTTTTTGAATTTTATGTAACAACTTACAGTTTTATGTTGACAATTTTCCTATAAATAATTTAGATTTTTAACACAATTAAGAAAAACATAAAGAAGTTGCTGAATCTTTTTTCATGGAAACTGAAATATAATAAACGAATGGTTAACGGTATGTTTTACAAATATGCAATACCATAAAACCAGCTGCATATGAGAAAATTAATTATTTTCAACTGTTTGGCTTATGTTTTTTATCTATCAAACGTTTCGGTCTTAGTGTCACTGATGAGGAATGAATTTCCAAAATGTGCACATCTGGCACATCAAAATTTAATTTTTATTTATGTTATATATTTACAATGTCTCATATGTCAGAAGGAACTGTCTTATGGTTTAAATAACAAAAACAACCTTCAACGTTAATAGCCCTTTTCTATGGACTCTAGGTTAAAGCCAGAGGGCGGTCAATCCGGGTCTCAATTCTATTCAGAAGTTGGTCGTGTTTAGCTTTTGTTTTACTCATGTATTGCTAAACATCTTCATATTAAATTTTCCTTAACTAACTTCATTGAACCTTTTATTTCTTTTACAAATTATATTTAATAAAAATATTTAATTTTTTTAAAAAATGATTATAATCGAATAATAAATTTTCAATTTTTTAAATAATATATATTAGACCGTTGGTACATCGTTTGTTAAAAAACATTAATTTTGTTGAACACTTTAAACTTAAAAAAACTATCAACGGATTACTATTTCATGATCAGACATCGATTATGGATTAAAATTAAAATGGGAAGAGGCTCTGCACTAGGGATTTAATTAAAACACATGGCATTCACCAAAATTACCAAAGTGAGAAATATTTTATAATCGGTGCCAAAATGTATTTTTTTAAAAAAAAAAAAAAAAGTTGTCACAAGACTCATTGTTTGATCGAAATATCACGACTCTTACTATTTATTCTACACGCGAGTCTGAAAAGTACTATTCAATCATTAAATATTCGTGGATTTAAAATTTGGTGGTTCAATAATAAACATATTGACAGAAAATTTAAAGGAATTATGCTTTCTAAAATATCCAATTGCTGCATTGAAAGTACAAAAATGTGGTTGACTTTTAATTTCATGGTATTTATTAATATATAACACAAATACCAGTTGAATTTTGATGTGCCAAATGTGCACATTTCGGAAATTTATTCTCAATCCAAGAAAATACCGAAATTTAATTCCATAGAACCTTTTGTGATTTTACAGTAATTCTGACAGGCATTATGAGAACAATTTTACCATTCACACCTGTAAAGACCAAAATATTCTTCTTTCTACTTAAACAATCTTAGATGATGACGTAAGAAGCGAACGTTTTTTTTTATTTTAAATTGGGTTAATGATGCATGTTTGTTTAAATAAAGCGTCAATATAAATCAACGTTGAAACTATTTATAAATTTGGGAAATAAGACAGAAATATAATTTTTTATTGTTATAAAGCAAGGAGCAAAAAAGTATTTTTCTTGAAGATGTATTAATTCTCAAACTTAAAAATGTCGCCTTAAGTCTTAAAACTATACACTCATATGCAATTTCAAAGTATTTCTCATAACTCTTTGAAATGTTTGTGACCCAAAGATTATTCATCAATTCATTAATAGAAGTACTTTCAGAATTGTTATTCGGAATTTTCTCTAAAAATAACCACTTTACTGGTTAAAAAAATATCTGAAATGCATTTTACTTTAACTTGTCTAATTTATTAAAGTGTTGAAAAAAAAGTTGGTCAAAAAAAAATGTTTATAAAACTTCCTCTTTTAAACTGATCTAAAGTTGTTATTTTTGGAATTGAGATTGACATTAAATCTAAAGAAATTTGTTCAATAAGAAAAAATGTGAATACACTGTGTTAATCAGTTTTTGCCTCATGTCTTCTAAAAAGGATCAGCAAAATCAATTTAAGTAGCTTTTGCCAACTGCATTTAATTCAATTAAAATCAGAAAAACAAATAATGTCATCGTTATTGACATTAAGCTTTATATTTTCCGCATTTAAACATGTGTTTATTGGTAAACATCATTACATTTCTTGCATAATTTTAACATCTGAAAACGTTATTTTGGAATGATAACCAATGACAAACATACCGGCCCATGTCCAATTTACTATACCAAACGCAAAATGAAAACTTTAAAACTAAAATAATTCAATTAACCACCTGAACTTTTATTTTCATTGTATCTCATTAAACCTAAAAAGGAACATTTCTATTCTTTATCCTTTGTATCAAATGTGAGATTAAATTTGCTAGTATCATTTAAGTTTAATAAAATAACGAATCATTGATAATTTCATTTTACAGTATATTGGCAATAGCTATTGGAGATAAATTGTTATATCAGTTAAATAAATAACATTTATGAAGAAATATACTAATAATGTTGATACATTCTTGACCAGCTACTTCTGCATAAATATGTTTTGAAACTTATTGGAGTAAAGAATAATCTAAAATGAGATAGTTATTTGAGATGGTTATTGTAAAAAAGGAATAATTAATATAAGACATTATTTTTGCATTGAGCTTACTTATTTTCGGTTAATTAAGCGGTCTTCAACTTGATACGTGTTCTTACATCTTGAAACTTTTGTGTCTTCCATATCCGCGGTGGTCTTGTTTAAATTAAATTTAAACAAGCGCATTTTAAAAAGGCATGGACTACTTTTGCATTTATTATTATTTTGAACAAGGTCAAACATCGCACGTAACACCCATAGGCTTTTAATTTTTGTAATGAAAAAACTTTTTTGTCTCTGACTTGTTCTTTTTTTTAGCAAGCAACGTTAGAAAAAAATGTCACTTTGGTTTATCAAGTCCGCCTACGTGCTCGAGATTAAATGGAATAATTTCAATCTCGGCAATGCCGATAAAATCCTCAATCTTTCCTATTTGTCAGATCAAGAAATTGCAAATTTCAGAAGTTCTCTTTGAGGGTCTCGACTTTCTGTTTTAAGAGAAATATTTTGATGTTTTAGGCACACTAACAAACAAGTCTCTCAACGCCGCCACTTTTTTATCCACGAATTACATAGAGGTGGATGTCTCTCCGTCTTGGAGGGGCATTAATCTCTGATCAATAAAGTTCTTTTTTATTGAAAAAACTATATAATTTGAAAAAGCGGTTGTATTGTCATCATGATGTGTGAAGTATTAAGAGATAAAGAAGTGTTTAATAAAATTTTGTTTTTGGAGGTGCCATTAAACTCCGATAAGTATAGCTCTTGTTTATTGAAAACACTATGTCAGTCGTTGTAATATGTACCTACAAATTTTCAACATGATCTGTAAAGTTTTAAATATATAACACAAATACAGTTGAATTAGGGAGAAATAACTGTTAAATGATAAATATGTTAGAGGGGACATTAATAGCTGATTAATATAGCTCTTGTTTGCTAATTGCAAAGAAAAAATAGAATGGATAGCATCCCATTAGACAATGCTAGTTATGTGCAGAAAGTTTTAAGTTGATTGTACGTTTTATTCCTGAGACAAGTGTCGCCGAAAATTAGGTCTAAAAAAGGCGGAAGACAAAAAAAAAAAAAAAAAAGGAGAAGAGTATAAAAACAAAAAAAGTCCCTCCCCACTTTTATGGGTGGGAAACTTATTAAGAAACAGTACAAAAACAATAGAGGTGGGAGACTTTATAAAAAAAAAAAAAAAAAAAAAAAAAAAAAAAAAAAAAAAAAAAACCAAGTACACAACTTATAGGAAACTAAAGAATAATTTTATCCTACTCTCAGAAACAAGACGTCGCAACATCTAACAAAATTTAACGTCCAACATTTTAAAAACATTTTTATCAGATAAAGATAATCTTTAGTGCTAATATATCATGTTTTACATAATGAAATACAGCTTATAGAATTCACCACGCTAACGTGTGTAATTATCAATCTTATCATCATAAGGAGTTTTTGATGTCTACAACTATATCACCAAATCATTAAGTAATCCATATTGCTATCTAGATGCATGCTGAATTACAAGTGATTTCAACGCGGATTTCGGTATTGTAAGTAGTCGTAAGGTGTTCATCAGGCTTTTACTATAATCTAATACACATTAATGTGATAAGAAAGTATTTTTATCTTTTATTCGAAACGCTTACATAGATCTATTTCCATTTTCTTTAACACTTTCGTTCATTGCCATTGCGATAGTTTGAAAACAATGCTTTCATTAGAGAAAATAGACTATGTTTTATTTTTATAATTGAAAAAGCATAAATATATTTCTGTCTATAATTTTACCCCCTAAACGGGTACCTCTGCTGGTGGAATAATTTCCCGAGAGTATCCATAACTCAGTAGGCAGTACTTTGTGCTGTCAGGAAATATACATGTTACAAAAATTTAAGTCGTCTTAATTTTAAAATTTATTTAAAACTTAGGTCTGTTCCCTCATGCAAAGTATTCCTTAGCTTGATTTACATTAATATATTTTTACAACTTTGGATTCATTTATTTTTAAAGTTAGTATTGTCTTTTTAATTTCATCTATCAACTTTTTCGGTCTCTGGTGACACTGATGAGGAATAATTTCCAAAATATGCACACACGGTATATATTTGTGTTAAATATATACATATTTTGAAAATCAGCGCATTTATTATTTTTGAAAATTTAAGAGTATAAAGATATCACCACTTTTTGTGCTAGTCCACTACAACATGACATTTAGAGGGAAAAAATGCCATTTCATTTCAATTTCTTTTAAGTTTTAAAATTCGATAAATATGATTTTCAACTGAAAATTTGAAATGCGGCATGTGTCAAATGATTGATATTATAAATAAAACTCGACAAACTGATGGTTTTAAAATATAGAGTTTGTTCTCATAGAAATAAAAAAATTCGCGTCACGTTGCGCTTCTCCTGTTAAAGACAAAACATAAAATACATCCATTCAAGTGGAGATGTTCTTTATGTTTTCACATTAAATTGGCAGTTAGAACACACACACACACACACACACACACACACACACACCTATTTTTGCGCGTGTGTGTGTGACACTAGGGGCCAAAAAATTTCATAGATGAAACATTTGGATTTCTTATGCTTTTCTTTTACAGAAACTCTCTCGACTTAAAATGAAATTGATAAATCTCGAATACTGTCAACCATAACATATATTATTATACGCAAGGGGAACTATTGAATATTTTATTTAAAGCAATCAACATCTAAATGGTTAAGTGTAATGCCAAAATAAGAATTTAACATATGTCAAGTTACAACAATTTTCACAGCGTGAAACAAAAATCATGAGCCCTTTTTTACATTCATGACATCATCATTTCTGTTTTGGAATGCACATGTTCAATTCTCAGACATTTTTTACCATAAACCACTGAAGATTATTGTTAATTAAAACAAATGGTGTATTGACAAAGACTTCGCAACGAGAGAGAGAGAGAGAGAGAGAGAGAGAGAGAGAGAGAGAGAGAGACTATTATGCTGATTGCACAATAATACCAATTAGTAACTGGGGTTATAATTTTATATTTTAATTACTTGTATGAAAGTAACAAAAGAAGCCTGCCATTATAATTAACAAACGTCTTATTTGGTTATTGTTAATCAATGATCAGTTGTTCACTGTGGTTTTAGAATTTGGCTGCTAAAATATAATCAAAATTTGAAAACAAAACGCTTAAATAAATGGAACGATGTCCCGCTGTTTTGCTAACAATTTCTATAGGATTCTTACTTAGTACAGTGAAGGTATAAATATATTTGCATTTCCATAAGTTTTAATTTCAAGGTCAATCAGTTACGTGTTCAAATGTGTAAACGTCGGAACTTAAACAATTTTTTCAAACTGTGCTATAATTACATTATCTTTTGAACTTTTTAATAAAAAACGCATCTCATACAGAAATGATTTTGAAACTGGGGCCATGTTTTGTAATTTTTACACAAGCATAAGCAGGAAAAGTAATTGTAATACGTGGATCGGTATGTTTGTGTTTAATAAAAGTAATTTTAAAACAGCAAAACTAATATCTGAAAATATTTAAGTTAGTTTGAGATTACATCAAAAGTTTTAATGATCTGTTTGACATTTGTATATTGTTAACATGGTGTTTTGATATAAACAAGTTAAAATAATTTAGAAAAATCAACTTTAATAACAACTGTGTAGTTATGAAAGAAGGGAGAGTTTTTAAACTAAAATCATGTCGTTTGCGAAAACAAACGCAAAGAAGTACTCAAAAAAACTAAACTAGTAAAACAATCTTACAACAACAACATCAAATGTATTATCAATTATCAACAATTTTCGAATTGACCCTTTAGTAAATGTTCAGTGATGTGGTAATAGTACTATTGGAAGATCCATGCATCTAAACTTCCTATAAATTTATCTACGTATTATTTTAATACTTTTTAACAAAACTATTTTTTCCAAATATAACTGCAACCATTGTGATCTATTAATGTTGAGCAAGTAGCGCATTGTTGGTAATAGATGTTCTTTAAGAAAAAGTAGAAGATTTTTATAAATACTTGAATAGGAAATAATGCAAATAGGAAATAAAGTTAATTGTTATACTATTATCTTGTGTAAATGATTATTTTTTATGTTTGAATGAACACTTGTTATACTAACCTGTTATATATTTATCAAAATACTAGTTAAAAACTGATCATTTTCTCTCAATACTTGATATAATTACATATGCTTTCAAGAGTTGTTTCTGCATCTTAGTTATCGCAAATCTTACAAAAACACGTGTCATTTATTGTCTAGAAAGGTTTCAACAATAAACCCGTTATAACAAACAAAATCAAAACTGGTTTTAAACAATAATGGTCTTGCTATAGATATAAATAAAAACTAAAAAATAAGTATCAAAAAGCGTGGTAATTTGTGAATCATTACGTTGTTTATATATACAATCATAATTTTAGAATCGATAATTCATTGGATTTCATTATTACTCAGTAGACAGCTGTCCTAAACCTATACATCAAAATTGAGATAAGACGTGCTTTAATCGTTTAAGAGTTTTACATAAAAAATTCTAGTGATAAATCCATTATATATTGGCACCACTACTCATTAGTAACATAATTCAATACAGCCGAAAACGAGTGAATAAAAAATTATAATGTTCAATTTTAACAACAAGATATTAAAGTACACATATTAAAAGAAAAAGCTTCTTGAGTTTTTTATAGTGAGAACAGACATTTGATAAAATTCTTTATTCTCATACGATTATGTTTAGGGTTGATGTTATGAAACGTGTGATTAGTTTTGCAATATTAATTAAAATATTACTAAAAAATTAGATTGAAAGATTAATGTTAATCAGTATCGCAAATACAAATGTTGTAAAAATGTGTATTTACGAAAGAATGATTTTTACAATGTGTTTTCAAAAAGTCTTGTTTCTTCCACCATCAAAAAGCAACAGCATCAAGTAGGTAAAAGTTTTCATAATAAGATTTAAAACATCATTTCTTTTTATTTCTATTACCTTTGTTGAAGAAAATTTTTTCAAGTCAAAATTGACAAGTGAATTCAGTTTCTTAAAACAAGGTAAAACACAAGAAATGAAGTTAGATTTTGTATCAGTGACAAAAAGTATAATTTTAAAAATTTCGAACCAAAGTTTTATACATACTCCTAAGCAATAATTGAGGTCAATATATAGTATATTGCATAAAACACACACAAGAACGCTTTTCAGAGTCAAAAATCATAATTTTTAAGGCAATAATTATGCATGGTATGTGCTTTGAAGGCTAAACGGATTTAGTTTAACATTCACCAGGAAACTGATATCGGATCCTCCAAAAATGTAAGCTCCTCTTGTTTAGCTAGCTACACCAGGCACGTGCAAAAACATACTTGAGAATGAAAGGAACATGGAACTGTGGACCATGATAAGTAAACGCTTGCAATATCAATAAGTCAAGATTTTTTGTAAGCAGCTTGCTTCGTTGTAGAAATTCCCAGAGGAGAACAAACTCTATCACACCGTATAACTGCAAAACAAATAAAATGGAAGAAGAGGCAGGGATATTGGTGCTAAGAAACTGTAAATTGTCAAAAAAAAAAAAATTAAAGTTATCACGATTGTTATAAAGCTTCAAATAAAGTCTTTCGTGGGTGTCATAATTGAGGTATAAATCCAATTATGAAGTAAAACATGAAGAATCAGTCGAATCTTTTACATTTAACTTTCTAGAATAGATTCCATTTATAAATTCACTAATTTTAGGTAGAACGTTTCCTATATAACTATCTGAATATGGGGTTATATGATCTGGCGTTTTGTATAATTTATGCATAATTTTGTCATAATTTCATATGAATAAAGAAAGAAATAAAAAAAAACAATGGTACACAATTGGCATTCATTGGTATACCGTTAGGTTAAGAAATGACAATTGAATGATTTAAGACGTTCTTTTGATAAGTAAAAGCATTAGAATTCTTAATTATTAACAATTTTATTATGGGTAATTGTTATAATTCTAAACATTGATGTTGAATTGTTTTGTCAATTATCGAAAATTGAATTAAACTGAATTAATCGAATTGCTATTTTAAAGTATTTAATTAATTGAAAAAGATCCAAACACCGTCATAGATGTTTTAAACCCAATGATTTAAGCACTAAAATAGGAATTGTTTGTTTTTGAAGCATTGTTTAGACATAAAACAATCAATTATAAAATAATATTTGTTAGACAGGAGGTGCTTACCCTTCCGGAGCACCCGGTCTCACTTCCTTGATGAAAGTTCACGTGTATAACTATTTTGCCAGTTTGCAAAGTCTTTACTTTGTTTTTGGGATTGTGATATGGCAAAGGACTGGTATGTTTGTTTTATTAATAAACATACATCAATTTCGGTATTATTAAAATAGAGATCAAAGAAAGGCCTAAACAATCTTTGGGTAAACTGTTTGAAATTGTTAAACTATACCACTGCTAAGTACTAATGCTTATCAATTATTTTTATATTGAACTGATGTTCTAAATTCCTATATTCAGACGAGAAATTGCCGAATCACCAGGAGTTGTTCACACCTGACATTATATAAGTTATAATTGAAACACATCAGCATCAAAAATATATATACTGTCTATACGTTACATCTTTACCTTATTTTTGACTGTGTTATAATTAGATTTGTGTTCATTCCGTCACAATATTGTCTAAACATGATTGCTATTTGAATCAGTTACTAAGGATATTGATAAACGTGTTAGTAACTGTGCTTTAAATAGCGCTAATAACTTTTCATTGTGTTGATTCAGAACAAAGGATAAACGATTTAAATGCTGACCTTTATAGAGTTTCAGGTAAGTTGGACATCTTACTATTCAATTTCTCGTTTTACAAAATTTTAATGATATACAACTCTTCTAAAAACTACAGACATTTGCAACGTCCGTCTGTCAAATACCAGAACAAGAAACTAAAGTACCGATTTGCATAAAGTTGTTATAAAAGTTTGTACACAAAAAGGTAGCCAATTTTAATACCCCATGCATGCTTAATGTTAATTTGAGATGTCATTAAAATACCATAGCTGAACAAATATGTCCTTCAAACGTATTCAGGAATTCAATACTGGATTTGCCAATTAAAATTTCGACCAAAATATGAATCGGTTTTCTATTAAGATTTTACAACTTGACCGGACAGTTCTCGGGTTTTTTCGTTACATAAAACATGACTTCTCTTGGCAAACAAAAAGCTAAAAATAATATTTTTTATCTTTTAAACCATTTTATTTTGCATATAATGTCTCAAATTTATTTAGGCTTGTCTGGTTAATTTTTTAAATAAAATAGAAATTACACTTGGTGAAAACAGTGCTTTTGAACGAAAAAACCCGAAAATTCAGAGGTTTTTTTCCCCCGTCATTGTAATATCTAAATAGGAAAATGATTCACGATGACTCAGAACATTTAATTGGCAAATGGTCTATTGCAATTTAACAAAGATGTTTTGTGTCGTTTGACACGCCTCTTTTGAATCTTTATCAGGAAGATTTTTTAATAAGAAACTTGTTGTTTCTCTTCCGCCATACAGAACGATAAACATCCAAATCACCAGACAATCTTGACTACAAGTTTTACATTATACTACTCTATCATGTTCAAATGTCATGAAAAAATCCATTTAATATTTGCTTTGTGAAAAAAAGTTAACAAACTAATAAAAAGTTCCCTAAACTGCTTTAATGACCGAAGTTCCGTATTTAAAAAAAAAAAGAAAAGAAAAAAAGAAAAAAGAAAAAAAAAATTCATTAACGCCAGTTTACTTGGAGATGTTAATCTATGAACACAAACACAATTCATACTAAGCTTCTAAACACTGCTAAGTCTAGCAGTCTGAAAAGGGTTTATTTTAAAAAAATTCACATGTTTATGATATTAAATGTCCGTCCAAAGTATTTCTCTCTCTCTCTCTCTCTCTCTCTCTCTCTCTCTCTCTCTCTCTCTCTCTCTCTCTCTCCACACACACATTTTTAAATTACACCCTTATTGATGAAAAACTACATAAAGAAACTCGTCAGATATGACTTTCTAAAAGAAAACCTTTGGTATCATACAAATGATTATAGACAGTTTTTTTTTAAATATCCTCTCCATTATGTGTGATATTCTCTATAGTCTTGTTTAAAATAAATCGAAAGATTCGCTAAAATATATATAATGAAATAGTCATTACATCATGGTCTTCAAAATAACAAAGAAAAAAGAAAAAGCGAAGAGAAGGTGAGATGAACAAGTAGTAATTGCTACAAAACTCAATTTGTTAACATTTGAAGATAAATGTTTGTCTTTTGGTGTTGTTAGTCTAACCGAAAAAGTACTATTCAAGGCATATGAGTCATTCCATTTGTTTAAGTGTTTTTTTTTTTTTTTTTTTGTTTTCTTTTTTTTTTTTTTTTTTAAAAAACATTTTAAAGCAATGTGTATTAAAACGATACTAAATGGTGAACCAACAATATAACAAATTATATTCCTAGAACACATAGCTTTTCCGGTTTAACATCCCATCTAGATGACGTAGGTGTTTTTTCCGATTATTGGCTGAAATATTATATTATGAAACCCATTAAAACTCGTTAAGGCGAATGAAATGTGAATTCGGACAAAATGTATGATAATATTATGATCAGATATTTCTGGTCAATCAAGCTTTCACTACTCTGCGATTTACTTTGATTATGTCCAACAACAATAAGATAATTGTATGTCGTAAAAAAGGCTGAATTTAGAGACGCCATTTGTCACTGACATACATTTTTTTTTCAATTAAATGGTACATAGTGAATGGGCACCCATATATATATATATAAAACAATGCACATGTATGTTATGTTAATATATAGGGTAAATGGGTGCGCGTGTTTGTGTGTGTTCGTCTTTGTGTGTGTATGTTCAATATCATACTTTTTATACTGCAATGCACTTTTACAAAGTATAAAGTCTAAGATTTATACAATAAATGAAAATCTGACAATACTCCAGAATTGAGTAAGATAACAATAATCTTTCTGTTTATACATAATATTTTATACAATAAGATACAACCTGTCGATTCCACGGAGCTAACGTTAGTAATTACTATACTTATCATCACTTCAAGTTTTTGAAGTATATGACGATATCATCGGTTTCATACAGAAGTCCTTGATGTTATCTAGATACATGCTGTATTGCAACTGATTCGGAGGCAAAACAACAGTATTTGTTTTGGGAGTAAGTTGTACTATAAGTTATTAATATATTCTAATACACATTTATATGATAAGAGACAACATGGATCGTCCGTATTCTGATATCGATACGTTTAACAGGGAACATTAATGAAAATCTTCACCACAAATATTTAAAACTAATTTCAACATCATAGGACAAGCATCATTATTTAGATAAGCTATTGCAGTCATAAATAATGTTTTATCTTTCATATTGTTTTAGTTTCTTGTTTTTTGGGCGTTTGTCTTTCCCCTTTCAGTAGTTATTGCCTCTTTACCATTGCTCTACTTGATATTTCTTTATTTTAACTCAAGGCCTGGATTAAAACTGTGCTCATTTCCATGGGGATTATCACCACAACCACATACGATATATTATTTTAAGGGTGTGGCCTTTTCACAAAGGGTTATATAAGCAAGTTTTCTTTCTTTATTTATTTTTCCTTTTCCCTTTTTTTTTTTTTGGGGGGGGGTGTGTGATTTGGATATGAACTGGTATGTATGTGTTCTATGAAAAGAAAGTAAAATGCATGATTTTATTGAGCCAAAACATTACCTTATGAAATAACCAAATATTCATATCATCCTTACTTATTTCATGAAAGTGATAGATAGTTATATATATCCAATTTTTCAGAAAGACAATTTTTGTAGGTTAATTTTACTCTTATTATGATCCAATCAAAATTGTCGATTTTGTGCCCAGATTTGAAAGAGGTCTCAAAAGTTGACGTTAATAATTTCAGAGGTTGTTGATCTTCTAGATTAAAGATTTCCACATAAATCAATCAGTAACTATAACTACGTTTACAATTGATTACACCAAGGCTATAGATCTCAAGTTGATAGAATTTCGTGTAAAGTCAAGTCACTCATACATGTACTATAACTTTAAATCTGGCAAAGAAACTCTTATAAAAATGAATGAATAACAATAAATTGTACGATTTTTTCTTTAATTTGCACGACTAAATATGGAAACTAGTGACATATATCTTAATTATATTGATTACTTGGCTCAAGATTTACTACATTATGATATATAATCGCCCGTCATTCTGTGTTAGTTATTGTCAAAGCAGAGTATTTTGATAAACATATCGCATCAAACATCCCATCATAAACTGTTGTTTAAGTCGGTAAAATAATTTTAAAACCGTCTTCAGTAATTTCCCAGATACTGTGCCATGCTTTATTCAGTAACAGAAATTTATTTTCTTGTAACGGAAATATTTATTTCCATTTTAATTCTTTTTTCGGATGTATTTTTTATCTTGTCCCTTAAGTTATAAAGTTATATATCTTAAGTTATAAAGTCCCTGAAAAATCCCGGGTTTGTGGTTTTGTTCCAAAAATGAGTTGAGTTGAATAAAGCAATGGCGTTTAACACCAAACTGATTTTTCCCCATTTGTATCGAGACAGTAGGGTCTTGGTTGGTGTAGGGGCCTCGGTGGCCGAGTGCTCTAAAGCGCGCGCTTACGAATCACAGCGCCTCGCACCACCTGGGTTCGAATCCGACTCGGGACAGATCCTAGTGTGAGAAAGTTTGTCAGTTTGCTTGCAGAAGGTCGCTGTTTTCTGGGCACTCCGGTTTCTTCCGCCATCCCAGAACTGACCACCTGAAAATAAGTGAAAGAATCTTGACTAGGGCGTTAAACTCCATTACTCCACTCCACTCCCTGAAAAAAATCTAATTGGTGTTCTAAAATGTTATATATATATATATATATATATATATATATATATATATATATATATATATATATATATATATATATATATATATTTATATATATATTTATTTATTTATATTACTTTATACATGTTTTATAGGGATTGTTCATCAAGACGATATCTATCTCATCTTTAATGCATGTTAAGACAAACGTTTACCATAGAAAATGAGTAGAAATTAGCAGCATGCAGTATCATCAAATTATCACAAAGCTTAACATACAATGGAAAAATTTTGCTATGTTTCAATAGTTTTTTTGAAATGACAAAGCAAATTTTAATCTTTTTATATTTTTGGATACAAACTATACTATGGTTTAGAATTAAAACAAACTTATCATGTAAAGAGAAAAAAGATTTACCATCTTCTGTTTTTTAAAAAATATTTTTATTTATTTATTATTATTTTTTTAAATCTTTATTTTGGTTGATATTTATTAAATAATTGTCAATGCAAATAAGTGAATTTCATAAGCAACAGGAGGCCTTTTATTTTTTTATTTTTTTTAAATCAGAAGAATCGTAATTTTCATAATTAATTTAATAATATATGTGCTTTAAGATAACACCACAACACTACCACAATCAAGAGCAAATTGTTTGCTCGCTAAGAACCCTTTTGAAATGTTTAACCTGCTAGGGCGACTGAAGTCTATACTTTTTCAAACATATAGTGAATCAGAGCAACAGAAAAGTATTAAATATTTGGACGTTGATATTTAAAAAAAAGTATTTCTGTCCGTCTGATTGTTTTTTGTTCCGTTCATCTATCTATCTATCTATCTATCTATCTATCTATCTATCTATCTATCTATCTATCTATCTATCTATCTATCTAAGTAGGCGTGGCACGAATAAGAACCCTGCTGTATAATACCATCAGCGCAACGCACAGGGGAAATTTTTTGCACCTATAGCTGGCGACGTCTCGATATAAGTGAAATATTCTTGACTGGAACGTTAAACACCATTACTCTCACTCACTCACTCATCTATCTATCTATCTATCTATCTATCTATCTATCTATCTATTTTTCTATCTTTCTGTCTTTGACTTTGACAAGGAGAACATCCATGATTCTGAAAACCTTCCTAATAAAGATAAAAAAAAAGGCAATGGTTATTTATAGGTACATCACTTGTTGTCATAACTTCAGGTTTCTTATCCTTATAAGGTAAGTTGCTTTGCAAACATTGACTAGATTACATAAATGAATAATTCTAGTAAACCGGATATAATTATCAATTATGCTTTTCAGCATTAGTATGAAAGACTTAAAGATTATTTAACAAACTGGTCTTCAATACTGGAAATTGCTCTATACTGAAGACGCATGAATCCTTATAACGATTGCAGTGAACTAACAACGAACTAAGTCCCCTTTTACATCATTTCCTCTGATTAACTCGGATATTTATGTAAGTTTATATTAAAGGAAATAAAGCCTTTTTATTGCCGATAAAACTTGTTTTTGACATTGGCTTTATTAGGTTATTGCAGAAATACATGCATGTTTCACGACAAATTTATAACAAAGTGCGTCTGAACGCGTGCATAAAAATGAAAGTAATGTCAATTTCACCATTGATAATGGAGGTTGGATGATCTAATATTTCATGGGGGAACCTTCAATTGGCTTGTTTATGTTTTTCATTTTTATTAAATGTTTGAACTTGTCTACTGGTACGATGATGATGATGATGATGATGATAAATATTATTGTTATTATTATTATTATTATTATTATTATTATCATTATTATTATTATTGTTGTTGTTGTTGTTGTCGTCGTTGTTGCTGCTGTTGCTGCTGTTACAATAATAATAATAATAATAATAATAATAATAATTTTTATTATTATTATAACCTGTTATGTTAAAAGTGATGATGATGATATTTTAAATAAGTTAAAAAATGGAAATTGTCATTCACAAAGAAATATTTATAAACATAACCATTTCTGGCTTGTATTGTTTAAATGAAATACTCATGTCAGCTTAACAAACATATCGTGCATATTTATTTGTTCCCTTTTAAAGTTAGAAATTTAATCATTACCCCAATGATGTTATACAGTAACGTAATAATTAAAAAGACAAATTATGTGAAGTAATGATGTCTTACGTCCCAGTCAAGATTCATTCAAGGACAGTTTTAATTTGGTACGGTGGAGGAAATATGGGCGCCAGAGAAACATCATCGACCATCGACAAGCGAATTACAAACTTTGTCACACTAAAATCTGCCCAAGTTTGATTCATACCTATGCCTCGAGAAACGCTATGGTCTGGGAGGGAGTACTCTAAACCCATCTTCCACTGATAAATTTATTTATCTTTTCTAATAACAAATAATACATCGAATAGTAGTTCTCCAGTTTCACACAGTAGAATGCACTGTGCCTTTAGCTTGTGACACATACATTCTGAAACAAATAACTGCCTGATAGCATTTATAAATATAACAAAGTTGTTTCTTATTTTTCTTGGTCACAAAAATTAATAACACATTGTTTTGAGGCAAATTTGTACCATGTAAAAATAACATATTAGCGATAATATTTAAATAATAAAAGGTTAACAGAGCGATAAATAAATAAATAAATAAATAAATAAATAAATAAATAAATAAATAAATTTATTAACTAATAAATTTAATGCAAATGCGATAATTTAAGTGTTATCTAAAAATTAATTAATTAATTAATTAATTAACTTATTTATTTATTTATTTATTTATTTATTTATTTATTAATTTATTTATTTGTTTATTTATTTATCACGAATATCAAACAATTATGGCGTAGTTTTCACAGATAGCATATACTTCTTAAAAATTGAAATTCAAGATTTAAAAAAAAGAAAAAGTATCTACACCATTAATTATCAATAAAGATCGTTTCAATGGCGTTTCAATGTTTTTCCAATATGCTGTCAGATTTTTTACAGATTATTTCCCTATTAGACGCTCAATATGCCTCTAACACTTTAGATAAGATCTTATCTCTCAAAAGCAGACTCTTTTTATTGTGGAGGTAGAAATCAGCGATATCAGCTCCAATCAGATCACTTTACGCCGTATCTCTATGAGCGTTTGATGATAGTCAAACGTATGTCAAAACCTTGACAAAGTATGTTTCTGATAACATCATATGAATTTACACGTGTATTGCAGAAAAAAAAATCATCTCTCCTTGATTGATTTTTTTATAAGTTGATGACTAGGATTGGTTTTGCATGTTCTTTTTGTAGTAATTCATGAACTGATTATTCCAAATATGTTCGAATTTTTTTTTAGTGAATTCTATGCACTTAATTTAGGCAAACACGCTTTGATTTGCTTTAGGGTTGATGAAACAAATAATTAAAAGATAAAGTTCAGAAACATATTTATGAACCAGAAAAGTAGCTTATAATGCACCCGAAATTATTAATAATACAACCCGATCTAGCCGGCTTATATATCTACATGAACGTACCTTCTATTTCGATTCTATACCGAGCGACTAAATACTCTTTTAAACCCCATGAGGTAATTGCTAATTTTTGAAAATAAATAACACAGAGCATTTCTTTTTCTTTACCTTTCTTTTTAGTATGAAATTGAGTTTTTTTTTTTTTTAAATATTTTGTACTTTTCCACAAATACTAGGCTTAATATACAGTTACTTAGACTCACATTTGCATGGCATTTTATTTAAATTAGACAAACATATGCATATCTTGACTGATTATTTTCAGAAATAACTATATTTGATGTGCCGTAGCATCTTATTTTTGTCAAAATAAAAAAAATTAATGAGTCAGATATATATTGAGATTTATCTTTTAAGAAAATATAAATGTAAAGATATACAATGCCATGGATGTTTTGTAAGATTGGTTAGTCAGTTATAGTGTTGTTTGACGTATCATCAGTAATTTCTCATCTATCCGTGACAAGATCAATGCTATTTATCGGTAAAGAACAGATTCGTGTCAGTATGAATCGTACGGGTGTGTAAAATCATCTGCGCACTCGGGGGAATTTTTTTTAAGGTGCTAGCTCACCGAGTCAGTATGTCGCAAATAACTACACCTCTTTCCAATGCAAGTCACATGATCATGGCTCCGGATAAACAAGACTTTACCCTGTCCCATTAATGTTAAACACTAGGTGAGGAAAGCAGTATATCAAATTTTAAAGTCTTATGTATAGCCCACGTATGGATTTAAAATTTTAAACATTCCACTCTCGGGACGGGAGCTCTTCCACTAAGCTACCAATGAGGTAGTTTTACAAGACAAACCGAGTTTAAAACAGTGGACACCACAGAAAACTGCACAACCTTTGAAGCCATTGATTTTCCTCAACATACTACTAAGTGTAAGAATATTGAGTGATTGTAAATTGTGATTCAAGAATAGGTTTGTAAAAGTATTAAAATTCTATAAATATTGAGTTTGAGAAATATTTTTAATGAAATGTACTTACTGTTTCAAAATAAAACGACTATTCCTCTTTGGAGTTAGTTAATTAAAATCTAGTTCGTTTCATTATTAGTTGAATAACTAACTTTTAGTTCCGTTTAACAAAGCTTTGATAAAAGGCAACGAGACAATTCAACGTATCTATTTCGTGTATGACAATAAGTGAATATAATTCAATTCCTGCATTGAATATTCAATTTATCGTATGGGTATCGGATCTCTGCATGAATGATGTCATTTGATTGGTAATACTTTTTGCATCTCTTGAAATGATGCCACAATCAAAAGCATACTGTAACGACACGTACATTTAATTACTCTTACACGAGTGTGAATGTTGTAAATAGGCGCAAGTGCTCTAGAAGATAGATAATTCTACTCTCCGGAAGTGCTCATTTCCTACGCAGCGGAGCAAGAAAAAGGTTTTCATATTTTAATCACCTGTTTTATTGTTGTTGTTGTTTTAAATCTAAAAAGATGCTTATTAAGAAATAAGAAATATAATCTCGCATACAAAGGTCAAAGTGCAACTTTATTGTAGTCCTCGAAGAAATTGATTAGTAACCGAATTTTAACAGACACTCTCTAAAACAAAAACACGTATCTGCGCTTGCGCATATTCTTGTTCGTAATTGAAATCTACATCTAATTTAGTTTTTAGTGTTATACAATTAGGCGTTGATGGTCGTTTCCAAATCTAGCCTGTATTTTATTATATTTTCATGACTCTCAGACAGTTTTATCTGACAAAACATCTACGTTTGATCCTTCAACATATTCTATATACATAAAATATTATATACTTGCCATAATAACGGTAATTGGTAGACATAATTCTTTTTGTCATAGTCACATTATACATGGTCTTATTGAAGGGGCGTGAAAAACCTAATGACTTTTTAAATTAATTGTTGATTAATTGCGCAAAATTATTTTTGAGATGAAAGGAATACACATGTAATTAATCAAATAGGTGTAGTTATAACCATAGGTTTGGAGATGGAATTCTTTTAAAGATGAATGATCTATAATTGCACTAAGAATTATATTTTAAACCCTTTTTAACAGACGTTCTATAGTTATTGCAATTTGTAATAAAACATGAAGAGAGAACCAGTAAATAATGATTCAATAGGACATTGAACTTGCCAAGCATCTACGTACGAAAACACAGACGTACATAATAAATTGATAAATTAATAAATAAATATAATATTATATAATCAATGAATGAATAAAAATAGATATTTAATAAATAGTAAATGAATAAATGAAAAAAAACAAATAAATAAAAAAATAAATAAATGAATTAAAATATAAATTATTTATAAATAAATAAAATACAACAGCAAAATATAAGTGAAAATAAGAACAACAACGGCGATTATGAAATAAGTTGATTACGCCGTTAACTAAAACTACAGCATAAACAACAACAAAGACAACAACAACATCATCATCATCATTTTCACCATCATCACCACCTCCACCAACGATACTACTTCCTTCAACCGTTTGTACTACTTACAGCAAAAACAACATTTATAATAATAATAATAATAATAATAATAATAATAATAATAATCAACAACAATACCCTCATACATTTGAAATGTAACATTGTACGTTAATTAAATGATCATTACATATGACGATAAAACGATACATTATTTATAAAAAAAATTTTAACAGAAGGAAAAACTTGCCCGAATCTTGTCAAAACCTTAGCATTCTCAATATTAATATTGTATTAAAAAACAATAAATCTTAGTGATCATGTACCTTGTTGAATAAGTCTGTAAATTCTGGCGATTATGTCCCTTGTTAACCGAGTCTGTCAGTAATGGTGATTATGTCCCTTGTTAACTGAGTCTATAAATCCTGATGATTATGTTCCTTGTTAACTGAGTCTATAAATCCTGATGATTATGTCCCTTGTTAACTGAGTCTATAAATCCTGCATGATTATGTCCCTTGTTAACTGAGTCTATAAATCCTGGTGATTATGTCCCTTGTTAACTGAGTCTATAAATCATAGTGATTATGTCCCTTGTTAACCAAGTCTGTAAATCATGGTGATTATGTCCCTTGTTAACTGAGTCTTTAAATCATAGTGATTATGTCCCTTGTTATTTGAGTCTATAGATCATGGTGATTATGTCCCTTGTTCACTGAGTCTATAAATCTTGGTGGTTATGTCCCTTGTTAACCAAGTCTATAAATCATGGTGATTATGTCCCTTGTTAACCAAGTCTGTAAACATTAGTGATAATGTCCCTTTTTAATTGAGTCTGTAAATTCTGGTGATTATGTCCCTTAGAATTGAGTAAAAAAGTCTTGGTGATTATGTCCCTTGTCAACTTAGTATGTAAATCCTATTAATTTAGTCCCTTGATAACCGAGTCTGTAAATCCGATTGCTTATGTCCCTTGTTAACCGAGTCTATAAATCCTGGTGATTTAGTCTCTTGTTTACTGAGTCTGTAAATCCTGATGATCATCTTCCTTGTTTACTGAGTCTGTAAATACTGATGATTATGTCCCTTGTTAACCGAGTCTGTAAATTCTGGTGCTAATGCCCCTTGTTAACTGAGTCTATAAATCCTAATGATTATTTCCCTTGTTTACTGAGTCTGTAAATCCTGGTGATTATGTCCCTTGTTAACCGAGTCTGTAAATCCTGGTGCTTATGTCCTTGTTAACTGAGTTTATAAATTCTGGTGTTTAAGTGCCTTGTTAAAGTCTGTACAATGTATTTGTTTTCAATTAACAATTTTTTTTAGATTTGTTAATGAAAATTTCACATATGAAACAAGAATGGTCATAAAAATATCTTATTATACTCTTTACTGAGCAATTGAACTGTTGATCAACAAAGTCCAGAACATTTGTTAAACACCAAACATCCTTTAAAACATATGAGTTAATTTATTGTAAAAAAGGAGAGTAGTTATATTACGAAGGTTTACGTTAAAGGAGAAGAAAGAATACAATACAAACAAGTAATAACAAGTTTGTTGTAACAGGAAGGAAGAAACACCTGAAAAAATCCTCACCGAGTGCCCCGGCTGAGGATTGAACCCGGCCCTTCCTGGTGATAAGCGAGCGCTCAACCACAAGCTTAAAAGATCTGGCAGTAAATCGCTCTGTTATATCTACTATATACA
Organism: Tegillarca granosa; assembly: GCA_029721355.1. Taxonomy (NCBI): domain Eukaryota; kingdom Metazoa; phylum Mollusca; class Bivalvia; order Arcoida; family Arcidae; genus Tegillarca; species Tegillarca granosa. The sequence goes on from CM056608.1 coordinate 6,210,598, forward strand.
ACACCAACACCACGACTAGCTCAGTCCCGCTACAGTGTAAAAAATTTTGAATTCCCCCTAGATATGCGATATGTATTAAAATACGTTACATATAAGAAAACAAATAAATAAAATTTTCCCGACTACTTAAAACAAATACAAAATAAAACACAAACACATCGGTCCATGTCTAAATCACAATTTCAAGAAAAAAAGTTAAAACTTTGAAAGCTGGCCAATTAAGTGACAACACGTAAAACTTTCATCAAGAAAATAATTTTCTTTTTTCAGGAAACTACACTTCGCCACATATTAACTAGTGATTTTTTGCTAACTTGTTTACGGAATCGGTTCATTTGATAAAAGTTTGTAAATGTGTTAAAGTTACATTATTATTTTATATTGGACTTGACAGTTGACATTTAAAACTACCATTACCCGTTGCTTAAGCCAAAAATAATCAATCCTAAGTTGTGAAAAATTCCTGACTTTATTCCTTTTTCAGGATCTGTATCAAGGATAAATTTAATTACTAGATTCTAATATAAATTTATGTACCTTCGTACATACATACATACATACATACATACACACACACACATACACACACATAAATACATACATATATACACACGTACGTATGTACATACATACATGCAGACATACAAACAGACAGACAGACAGACAGACTGACAAATAGTCATACATACAAACATACATTTAAAATGTTCTAAAACATTGGAAAATGCATATAAAGAAACCTTGATAAATTTATCCAGTTATAGCTGTTATCTTTTAATCGTCAAATGTACTCTTAAACATGTCATATATCATGTGTCTTTATAGATTTGTATGAAACAATCAGAGGAAACCGGAAATTAAATTACTAGCTTTACTTAGAGCGAAACCACTTACTTGTAATTTCTTTTGCCATGCGGAAACACTTTGGTCAGATCAATCGCGCAATAAAATAGAATTCCGCAGTATTTGCTACCAATGTTTCTAAAAAATTAAAGAACTTCAATCAAAACTGGGATAAGAATGTCTTGTATAGCGTAATGTTTTTGAATTAAATGCCAGATAGCGTTTATAAAATGCCACATTAAGCTTTTAAGGAGCGTACATTGATGTTAGAATTACATCAATACCATTTAATCGCTTTAAACCATGACATCGGCAGGCTGGTATTTTCTACTATTAAATCAATTTTGAAAGCATGTCTGACAATTCTTACAAAATCCAATATATTTTTTAAAATTCTTATTCGCAATAAAAGACAAAAACATGTTGACTTTAAAAAGCTTTAAGATTCCATTGTTTTTATGAAAGAAATAAAGTTTCCACTTGTATGCACACAGATAGAACAAGAACAAGGCCAAATTGTGCTGAATCAGCAAAAGATGCATGGTGTATTTGCGTGTGTGCGTGCGTGTATGTATGTGTGTGTGTGTGTGTGTGTGAGAGAGAGAGAGAGAGAGAGAGAGAGAGAGAGAGAGAGAGAGAGAGAGAGAGAGAGAGAGAGAGAGAGAGAGGTCATTTTAGGTGTTATCTGAAACTAAAATTGTTGGCCTCATCGCTGTTGACTGAATTGAATGAACAATTAGGATTTTACACTCATTTTTGACAATCAAAATTTATGATATATTCATTAAAAAAATTATTATCTTCATTTTAATCAAACACTCCGAAACCTCAAATTACAAAATTACATAATCCTTCCCTATACTTTAATGTTTAGGTTTTTATCTCGCCAGAGTTAATATTAAAAAAAAGCAAACATTAACGTTTTTATCTAATAAACGGTTAACGAAATGTTGCGTTGTAAACTCCCTGAGGAATTACTTTTACGTTATACAATGTTTTAACGTTCTTTGTCATAAACTCTGCTAGTGGTAAGACATTGGTCTATAAGTTCCTTACCAGTTTACAATTTACCATTTATAAATGTCAAATACCAAACAAGACAGTAATGAGGCAGACATTGCCGATAAATCAGAATTAGATGTATTAATTAAGTTATCGATTTTATACTTGTCTAAATTATGGAGTCCCGTCACAAGTAATGGACATTTTGTAATAAGATCCCCTAAATGTCTAGATAAAAATATATACCCAAGAGACACATGTGTCGAACAAGTTCCGATATAGCAAAAGGACAGTACATGAACGGATAGAGGGGAGTGTTGAATACTGTTTCTACTAGTCAACATTCTTTCTCTTATATAGAGGCATTTAGTTCTGTGAGGGTGGAGAAAACGAAAATATTCAGACAATCCCGATTTTCGTAGTAATGAAATTCAGAACATTCTGCCATTGTCGGATTAAGTTCTTTCCATAAGCCTTAACTTTAGACCATTCCCTATTTTTGTTAAGAAAATTGAAAGCTACAAATACTTAAAACGGTTCTTGAAATCAGTAGTTGTTTCATATCCCTAAATTTATTAAATTATGATAATTGTAATAAATGTAGGTTATATTGTTCTGAAATTTAACATAAACGAACCCGACAGTATAAATATAACCCGGTTACATAATTGTATTGAATTGAAGCCTATTGACAATCCAAATTCAATTTGAATGCACCTGACAGTATATATATAACCTGGTTACATTATTGTTCTGAATTGATGCCTATTGACAATCCAAATTCAATTCGAATGCACCTGACAGTATATATATAACCTGGTTACATTATTGTTATGCATTGATGCCTATTGACAATCCAAATTAAATTTGAATGAATCTGACTGTATATATATAACCTGGTTACATTATTATACTGAATTGATGCCTATTGACAATCCAAATTCAATTCGAATGCACCTGACAGTATATATATATAACCTGGTTACATTATTGTTATGCATTGATGCCTATTGACAATCCAAATTAAATTTGAACGCATCCGACAGTATATATTTAACCTGGTTACATTATTATACCGAATTGATGCTTATTGACAATCCAAATTCAATTCGAATGCACCTGACAGTATATATATATAAAACCTGGTTACATTATTGTTCTGAATTGATGCCTATTGACAATCCAAATTAAATTTGAATGAACCTGACAGTATATATATAACCTGGTTACATTATTATACTGAATTGATGCCTATTGACAATCCAAATTCAATTTGAATGCACCTGACATTATATATATAACCTGGTTACATTATTATACTGAATTGATGCCTATTGACAATCCAAATTCAATTTGAATGCATCTGACAGTATATATATAACCTGGTTACATTATTATACTGAATTGATGCCTATTGACAATCCAAATTAAATTTGAATGAACCTGACAGTATATATATAACCTGGTTACATTATTATACTGAATTGATGCCTATTGACAATCCAAATTAAATTTGAATGCAACTGAAAGTATATATATAACCTGGTTACATTATTATACTGAATTGATGCCTATTGACAATCCAAATTCAATTTGAATGCACCTGACAGTATATATATAACCTGGTTACATTATTATACTGAATTGATGCCTATTGACAATCCAAATTGAATTTGAACGCATCCGACAGTATATATATAACCTGGTTACATTATTGTTCTGAATTGATGCCTATTGACAATCCAAATTAAATTTGAATGAACCTGACAGTATATATATAACCTGGTTACATTATTATACTGAATTGATGCCTATTGACAATCCAAATTAAATTTGAATGCAACTGAAAGTATATATATAACCTGGTTACATTATTATACTGAATTGATGCCTATTGACAATCCAAAATAAATTTGAACGAATCCGACAGTATATATATAACCTGGTTACATTATTATACTGAATTGATGCCTATTGACAATCCAAATTCAATTTGAATGCACATGTCAGTATAAATATATAACCTGGTTACATTATTATACTGAATTGATGCCTATTGACAATCCAAATTAAATTTTAATGAACCTGACAGTATATATATAACCTGGTTACATTATTATACTGAATTGATGCCTATTGACAATCCAAATTCAATTTGAATGCACCTGACAGTATATATATAAAACCTGGTTACATTATTGTTCTGAATTGATGCCTATTGACAATCCAAATTAAATTTGAATGAACCTGACAGTATATATATAACCTGGTTACATTATTATACTGAATTGATGCCTATTGACAATCCAAATTCAATTTGAATGCACCTGACAGTATATATATAACCTGGTTACATTATTATACTGAATTGATGCCTATTGACAATCCAAATTCAATTTGAATGCATCTGACAGTATATATATAACCTGGTTACATTATTATACTGAATTGATGCCTATTGACAATCCAAATTAAATTTGAATGAACCTGACAGTATATATATAACCTGGTTACATTATTATACTGAATTGATGCCTATTGACAATCCAAATTAAATTTGAATGCAACTGAAAGTATATATATAACCTGGTTACATTATTATACTGAATTGATGCCTATTGACAATCCAAATTCAATTTGAATGCACCTGACAGTATATATATAACCTGGTTACATTATTATACTGAATTGATGCCTATTGACAATCCAAATTGAATTTGAACGCATCCGACAGTATATATATAACCTGGTTACATTATTGTTCTGAATTGATGCCTATTGACAATCCAAATTAAATTTGAATGAACCTGACAGTATATATATAACCTGGTTACATTATTATACTGAATTGATGCCTATTGACAATCCAAATTAAATTTGAATGCAACTGAAAGTATATATATAACCTGGTTACATTATTATACTGAATTGATGCCTATTGACAATCCAAAATAAATTTGAACGAATCCGACAGTATATATATAACCTGGTTACATTATTATACTGAATTGATGCCTATTGACAATCCAAATTAAATTTGAATGCAACTGAAAGTATATATATATAACCTGGTTACATTATTATACTGAATTGATGCCTATTGACAATCCAAATTAAATTTTAATGAACCTGACAGTATATATATAACCTGGTTACATTATTATACTGAATTGATGCCTATTGACAATCCAAATTCAATTTGAATGCACCTGACAGTATAGATATAACCTGGTTATATTATTATACTGAATTGATGCCTATTGACAATCCAAATTCAATTTGAATGAACCTGACAGTATATATATAACCTGGTTACATTATTGTTCTGAATTGATGCCTATTGACAATCCAAATTCAATTTGAATGCACCTGACAGTATATATATAACCTGGTTACATTATTATACTGAATCGATGCCTATTGACAATCCAAATTCAGTTTGAATGCACCTGACAGTATATATATTTAACCTCGTTACATTATTGTACTGAATTGATGCCTATTGACAATCCAAATTAAATTTGAATGCACCTGACAGTATATATATAACCTGGTTACATTATTGTTCTGAATTGATGCCTATTGACAATCCAAATTCAATTTGAATGCACCTGACAGTATATATATATAACCTGGTTACATTATTATACTGAATTGATGCCTATTGACAATCCAGATTCAATTTGAATGCACCTGACAGTATATATATAACCTGGTTACATTATTGTTCTGAATTGATGCCTATTGACAATCCAAATTCAATTTGAATGCACCTGACAGTATATATATAACCTGGTTACATTATTATACTGAATTGATGCCTATTGACAATCCAAATTAAATTTGAATGAACCTGACAGTATATATATAACCTGGTTACATTATTATACTGAATTGATGCCTATTGACAATCCAAATTAAATTTGAATGCAACTGAAAGTATATATATAACCTGGTTACATTATTATACTGAATTGATGCCTATTGACAATCCAAATTCAATTTGAATGCACCTGACAGTATATATATAACCTGGTTACATTATTATACTGAATTGATGCCTATTGACAATCCAAATTGAATTTGAACGCATCCGACAGTATATATATAACCTGGTTACATTATTGTTCTGAATTGATGCCTATTGACAATCCAAATTAAATTTGAATGAACCTGACAGTATATATATAACCTGGTTACATTATTATACTGAATTGATGCCTATTGACAATCCAAATTAAATTTGAATGCAACTGAAAGTATATATATAACCTGGTTACATTATTATACTGAATTGATGCCTATTGACAATCCAAAATAAATTTGAACGAATCCGACAGTATATATATAACCTGGTTACATTATTATACTGAATTGATGCCTATTGACAATCCAAATTCAATTTGAATGCACATGACAGTATAAATATATAACCTGGTTACATTATTATACTGAATTGATGCCTATTGACAATCCAAATTAAATTTTAATGAACCTGACAGTATATATATAACCTGGTTACATTATTATACTGAATTGATGCCTATTGACAATCCAAATTCAATTTGAATGCACCTGACAGTATAGATATAACCTGGTTATATTATTATACTGAATTGATGCCTATTGACAATCCAAATTCAATTTGAATGAACCTGACAGTATATATATAACCTGGTTACATTATTGTTCTGAATTGATGCCTATTGACAATCCAAATTCAATTTGAATGCACCTGACAGTATATATATAACCTGGTTACATTATTATACTGAATTGATGCCTATTGACAATCCAAATTCAGTTTGAATGCACCTGACAGTATATATATTTAACCTCGTTACATTATTGTACTGAATTGATGCCTATTGACAATCCAAATTAAATTTGAATGCACCTGACAGTATATATATAACCTGGTTACATTATTGTTCTGAATTGATGCCTATTGACAATCCAAATTCAATTTGAATGCACCTGACAGTATATATATATAACCTGGTTACATTATTATACTGAATTGATGCCTATTGACAATCCAGATTCAATTTGAATGCACCCGACATTATATATATAACCTGGTTACATTATTGTTCTGAATTGATGCCTATTGACAATCCAGATTCAATTTGAATGCACCTGACAGTATATATATAACGTGTCTACATTATTGTACTGAATTGATGCCTATTGACAATCCAAATTCAATTTGAATGCACCTGACAGTATAAAAATAACCTGATTACATTATAATACTGTATTGATGCATATTGACAATCCAAATTAAATTTGAACGCACCTGACAGTATATATATAACCCTGTTACATTATTATACTGTATTAATGTTTATTGACAATCCAAATTAAATTTGAATGCACCCGACAGTATAAATATATATCACCTGGTTACATTATTGTTCTGAATTGATGCATATTGACAATCCAAATTCAATTTGAATGCACCCGACAGTATATATATATAACCTGGTTACATTATTGTTCTGAATTGATGCATATTGACAATCCAAATTCAATTTGAACGCACACGACAGTATATATATATAACCTGGTTACATTATTGTTCTGAATTGATGCATATTGACAATCCAAATTCAATATGAACGCACCCGGCAGTATAAATATATATCACCTGGTTACATTATTGTTCTGAATTGATAAATATTGACAATCCAAATTTAATTTGAATGCACCCGACAGTATATTTATATAACCTGGTTACATTATTGTTCTGAATTGATGCATATTGACAATCCAAATTCAATTTGAACGCACACGACAGTATATATATATATATAACCTGGTTACATTATTGTTCTGAATTGATGCATATTGACAATCCAAATTCAATTTGAACGCACCCGACAGTATATATATATATAACCTGGTTACATTATTGTTCTGAATTGATGCATATTGACAATCCAATTTCAATTTGAACGCACCCGACAGTATATATATATAACCTGGTTACATTATTGTTCTGAATTGATGCATATTGACAATCCAATTTCAATTTGAACGCACCCGACAGTATATATATATAACGTGGTTACATTATTGTTCTGAATTGATGCATATTGTCAATCCAAATTCAATTTGAACGCACCCGACAGTATATATATATAACCTGGTTACATTATTGTTCTGAATTGATGCATAGTGACAATCCAAATTCAATTTGAACGCACCCGACAGTATATATATAATCTGGTTATATCACTGCTCTGAAAATCCAAAATCAATTTGAACTCATCCGATAGTATTTATGTAACTTGGTTACATTATTGTGCTGAATTTATGCCTATTGACAATTCAAAACAAACAGTCGTAAAAAAGTCTGTTTGAACAAACTATGTATGAGTCTTGAATTATTTATAAAATACTACTTTTATTAAATTTCCTTATAGATTCAATATTTTCATGACAAAAATTGATATTTGTTTTTTAACGGGGACATAAATTTGTCAAAAAGTTAATGATGTAGATAATTCCCTCAATACTAAACGATTTAATCTTTAGTACTGAAGATAAAACACGTTAGAGACATTTTTGTTACTTAACAGCATAATGAAATTTCCCCATTTGTGAATTTTTTTATGATGTTAATGGAACGTGATGATAAAATTTGACCCAATTTATGACAAAGCTAGAATATAGGCTAAATTTTGATCATATAATGATATTAATTATACCATCCTAAAAATACAGTTTTATCGATTTACTTTTAAATCAGGTATATGTAAGTGGCCTAACGTTGATATGGGCGTTTCGTTTGTTAACTAGTCAAATATGACTAAAATCGAGGAGAATCGGAACCAGCATTGATCATCGAGGCGTGGCAAGTGTAGCTACCTAGACGTGGATGCTTTCATTTTTCGGAGCACCCTGGTGTTTCGTTTGTTAGACAGTCAAAATTACACCTGTTTAAATATAACTAAAATCGAGATCTCCTCAGCTTTAGCTTTAATCGAATAATTCAGTTATCTGCCAAGGAAAACTGGAACTAGCATTGATCATAAAGGCGTGACAAGTTAGCTAGCTAGACATGGAGTGCTTACTTTTCGGAGCATCTGGTCCCACTTTCCTGTTGGAAGTTCATCTGTTTTACTGAATTAGCCTGTCTTTGAATTTTTTACTTTGCTTTTCGGCATGAACTGGTACGTCTATGTTAGACTTCGTACTTCCGCTAACCGACCCCCCCCCCTCCCGACTGAAAAGACAATTGAATAATTAAAGATTTTGTTGAAGATATATATCTACGCGTGTTTGTATGTCGTATATTTGTTGATTTGTGTGTGTTAAAGGATTGGTTTTGAGTTCGATACATTTAATCTCCTTAAACAAATAAAATTTATTACAAGGAGAAAAAATTTAAAATAATTTTGCAATAATTTAAATTAAAGGATTGGTACTTCAGATATTGCAATACATGTCAGCCATCTTTGACTGAAGTATATAAAACTTGAATTATAACACAAATTTTACACACTTGTTTTACCGAATAACGTCTAAACAATTACAAACTTTAACATAAAACTGATAATACGATGAAAAGGATATAAAAAAAAACTAACTATTGCTCTTTTAACTCCATTTTTTTAAAAGTTGTATGAAAAATAAGCCTACATTTGATTAAAGTGAAATTTATCTTTCAATATTCTTCTTTCCCTAAGATCACTGCGGTAGCTTAGTTGGTATTGTGCTTGCTCCGTAAGTGGGAGGTCATGGGTTCGAACCCCGCCGACCGGTTCTGACCCAAGACTTGAAAGTAGGTAGTGACTGTTCCATCGCGAAGCACTCGGCATAACGAAATGACAGTCACGGTTCTTTCGAATGGGAGCAAAGATAAACGAGGTCCCATGTCCCGGTAGGCTTGGCGCGACAAAGAACCTGACTGTATAATGCCATCAGCGCAAAACACAGACAGAATTTCAGCACTTTCGCCTGTAGCTGGCGACGTTTCGATATAAGTGAAATCTTCTTTACTGCGTCATTAAACACCACTACTCAATTCAACTCTTCTTTTCCTAGTATACATTTGGTCATATGAGGTAGACATGCAATAGCATACAGCAGCAAACAGAAAACGTTTCATCAATCTGTATACATACATGTATTTCAAAATTTTGAACAATTACCTTTAAAATTTGTCCCTCAGCACAAATATTATTTATAATGATCTAGACGTCGGTCTCAAAGATAGTTGAACTTTATTCCAATATCTGATTATAGTACCACAGGGAAGTTTGACGTTACATTATATGATAGCACTATTTCCCTCATTTATGAGAGCCATGGTCTTGTTCGTCTGAACCTGCAATAGTTTGATTTATTATTTTCTTTTTTAAAATTTTTGATGGAATCTTTTTATGTAGAAAAGCAAATTTTTATCGTCATAGAATTTTTTTCTTGATCTTTTTGAAGTATAAAATTAGAAGTAGAGTCTTTTAGTCTTACTTTAAAACTTTAATAAAACTATAAAATCTCGTGTTTTCTTCTGTTATATAGCAGTCTCCGAACCATTCTATTCGAGATATAGACCGTGATTAAAAAGCAGTTTCCTAACACAATTTATGATTTTGACAAAAAAATACTATTTTTTCTTATTTTTTTTTTTTAGTAATTTAAAAATAATCTTTACACATTTTCAACATATTCAAGCATCAGACGTCAAAATTCCAAGTACAAATTATGAAGATAATTTCTGTCGAGATGAAATTAAAATTTCATTGGACATACAACATTAAATTTTTCCAAGAATGCAATAAATATCAACAAATAAAACGGTCAATTGCATCAATAAGTTTTTTTTTCTGTTTATGTACTTAAAGACCCAGTTGTCCATTCGGTATTCATGACATTATGTTTTGACTTAGCCGACACGAGACAAGAAAATGTTTTTCTTCTTAGAATAAATGTTTTAAGCTTTTCCAACATGCTATAGTCTTGATTTATTAGACAAGACTTAAGTCTCCTCTTAATGTATATAGATGATCCACATGTATATTACATAACCCTAATATTGAATGCTACAGTGATATATGTATTGAAACCTATCTATGTGTCCGCGCTGGTCTACGATTGCTCTGATATATTTTACTTTATTGAAAAATGGATTTGACATTCATTCGAAACATACTTTAAAATCGTCGTCCCATAGTTCCACGATCCTTTCTTTTTAAATATTGATTTGAAACAAAGCGGGTGTAGTTGACTAGACAGGAGAGGTTTACCCTTACTGAGCACCTGACCTTACTTTCCAGGTAGAAGTTCACTTGTTTACCTATTTTACCAGTTTTCATAATTTGGGATTGTGGTTTGTTAATGGATTGGCATATTTGTGTTTTGTTGTCAAACTCTTTTTTGTGTTAGGCATGGAGGAAAAAAGGGGCTCTGATATGAAATCGTTTCTTCTATGACACCGTTACTTTAAAACAACTAGAAAGACCATGCCTGGGTTTAAACTCACGACATCAGGCATGCTATCGCAGCTTAACATCTGTTAATTCAGGGCTGTGATAAGTTTTGGAATATGCCAAATATTTCGTTATAAATTGCAATCAGATGGAATATTACTCTACCGTATACAATATATATATATATATATATATATATATATATATATATATATATATATATATATATATATATCATTAAACCTATTAGCTTATTGTGTAGCTAGCCAGACAGAAGGGACTTACCCTTATAAAGCGCCTGACCGTACTTTTCAGGCGGAAGGTCACGTGTTTACCTATTTTACGAGTTTTCGGGATTGTGATTTGAAAATAGGCTGGGAAGAGGCTTTGTTTTGAACTCGTTTCTTCTAGGAAACTTTGTACTTAAAAACAATTAGAAATACTATAACATGGTTCAAACTCACGACATAAGCCATGCTACTACAGATTTATTTGTGTATTCGGGTTTGTATTTTGTAATATGCTTACTATTTCGTTATAAATTGCAATCAGATGGAATATTATTATACTGTATACGAAATATATTATAAATAACATTAAACCTATTAGTTTATTGTCTGTAGCAGCAATCAAAACCATTTTGTCCCTTTGCCAATAACATTAGTATGTATCATTGATATATCAAACAAAGCCGGAAATACCAAGTGAGGACATCTATTCATTGACCAATCACATTAATTGATATAATTTACTGTGATCCTATCATTTTCACAATCCATTTCCTTTGTCAGCTCGTAATACAAAGTATTCTCCAATTAAAATTATTGCTCCTATGCTAAAACAGAACTCCCATGATAACTCGGGATCGACAATGTCATATTGATTCTAATAACGACAGTTGTATAATTATATTTGTTTTTACTATTTGTTTATCGTGTATACATACCTTGTACTGAGAGACAATTTTATTTTATTTGAATCAAGCGCCGATCTGGTAATCTGGGAATAAATTCAAAGTCTTAGACCATTTTTCACAGTCACACAATTCTAAAAAATTGTCGATCGCCAGTCTCGCTGTTGAATTATAACAAACTCGTTGTAATGTGTTTTGGCGACACCTACCGACAACGACAATCCATCCCATATCACTTCAATGTATGTGATTTGCATTTTTTAAAATTTATTTTTAAATAAAACAAATCAGTCGGGTAAACTGAGTTTAAAACATCTGAAATACAGGATAAAAATTAGTGTCTAAAGCTACTACTTACTATCTAAGTATTTTAAAGGTAATTATGATGCACAAACTTCTTTTTATTTTTTGAGGCATTTTGCTACTTTTTTTACTTTTACTTTTTTGACAAAATTCGAACAACTAAGTCGGGAATCGTACGAGGGAGTGATGCAATAACTTCGGCTAAAATCCGCTGATTAACCAATCATCCAACCAACTTATTGACCAACCATCTTATCAACCAACCAACCATCCAACCAACAAACCACTTAACTAATCATTAAACCAACTTATTGACCAACCAACCAACCAACCAACTGATGAGTAGCCCAACCAACCTATCAACCATCCATTTGATCAACCATTCAACCAAACAAGTGGTCGAACCAATCAACCAACCAACTGATGAGTAGCCCATCCAACATATCAACCATCTATCTGATCAACCATTCAACCAAACAAGTGGTCGAACCAATCAACCACCCAACTGATGAAAAACCCAACCAACCTATCAACCATTCAACCAAACAAGTGGCCAAACCAATCAACCAACCAACTGATGAGTAGCCCATCCAACCTATCAACCATTCAACCAAACAAGTGGTCGAACCAATCAGCCAACCAACTGATGAGTAGCCCAACCAACCTATCAACCATCCATCTGATCAACCATTCAACCAAACAAGTGGTCAAACCAATCAACCAACCAACTGATGAGTAGCCCATCCAACCTATCAACCATCTATCTGATCAACCATTCAACCAAACAAGTGGTCAAACTAATTAACCAACCAACTGATGAGTAGCCCATCCAACCTATCAACCATCTATCTGATCAACCATTCAACCAAACAAGTGGTCAAACCAATCAACCAACCAACTGATAAGTAGCCCATCCAACCTATCAACCATCTATCTGATCAACCATTCAACCAAACAAGTGGTCAAACCAATTAACCAACCAACAAACTAGCCATAACTCATTGGCAACCAACACACTAATCAACCAACAAACCAACTGATAAAAAAACAAACCATTTAACTAGCTAACCAATATACCAACCTACCTACTCATCTACCCACCTATCTGGCAACCCACCTATCCACCTTCCTACCTACTTACCTACCTACTAGCAAATCTTGCGTTAGTTTTGTTATACAGGTTTTCGTAGACTAAAAGTACATTATCGATTAAATGTGTTGTGATATTGCGTGATACTCTTCTTCAATTAGGTATGTCGTTCTTTCCAAGGTTAAAATGAAATGGCTTTTAATTTGATTTTTCTTAAACCTATTCTTGTTCTAATGTAGCAAAGACTTATAATTGACTTATATAAAGAGAATCATGTAAATTGTTGAGTAATGTCAACTACAGAACGTGCAACGTGATGTGTTATTTATAAAATATATAGTATGGTACGGACGTGCTTTAGCAACATGAAGCTGTTCATACTTCCGTAAAACAAGACTGGATTAAATTAAAACCCTTATGAGGTATCGGTACTTTTTATGTTTTGTAACTTTATTGTTTTGCTATTAATTAATGTTTAGTAAACAATTTTCGTTATTCTTCCAAACCAATCATACACACACACACACACACACACACACACACACACACACATTGAAATTTATTTAAAACTAAGGTTTGGACCCTCGTGCAAAGCATTCTTAATCTGGATTAGTATATATGTAATTCTGGAACTTTAGATTCATTCATTTTAAACTTATTTGGTTTATGTTTATTATCTATCAAACTTTTCGGCTCCAAGGGTCACTGATGAGGAATGAATTTCCGAAATGTGCACATCTTGCACATCGAAATTTAACTGGTATTTGTGTTATATATATATGTGTGTGTGTGTGTGTGTGTGTGTGTGTGTGTGTATTCAACATAGTACAAACACTGTTTGTGACGTGTCTAAAAGTCTATGTTTCTATACTTTTATAGGTCTCGGTTGCCAAGTGGTCTCAGCGCTTGGGCCTAACCCTGTTCTCTTTCATAAGGCAGGTGATTTTCTCAAAGCAACCCAGTTTTCTCAATCATCCCAGAAATTATCGCCTTTTTTTAAATAAAAGGATCTTGAGTTGGGCGTATTGAACAATTTATTAACATAACTGTATTTTTTTATCGCATTAAAAGACTTAACATCATGCAACATATGTTTATCTTATAAACCATTTTAGTGATAAAGACTCGGGAACTATAGGAAAAATGCAAAAACAAATATATATATATATATATATATATATTATATATATATATATATATATATATATATATATATATATATATATATATATATATATATATATATTTAAACGAACTGAATTTTTTTGGCAAAATTGTTTTATCCTTACTTTGATAATAGAGAGGTTTTTAGAAGACTCGATATACTAGTATCTTAATCAAAATGAAAATATCGCTAACATTGTAATGACTTTAAACACGAAAACCAAACTAAACTACTGAATAACGAAAAGATCAGACAGATAAAAATAAATCATTTGTATTACTGCTAGCGATAGACTTCCAAAAATCTGACTTCGTTTCCAAATGAAGCTTAGAATATCTGTGATTTAAAAAATAAAATATGGGGATATGGTGACGTTAGATTTCTGAAAATACAAATATAGAGATGATTTCTTCTGAAAAATTATATTGAGGTCGGATTAGCCACATTATGTGATGAAACATATCCAGCAATCATTACAATAAATCGAAACTGTCTAGATTAAATTTCTATTTCTGTCGCAGAGTTTTCCCATGGGGTTTTTCAGTATTCAATGATATTGGTCTGACAAATCTATATTGTTTTAAGTTGTATATTTTCCTAAATGTAATTGTGCGGTTTAATGATTTTATCTGCGTGTTTATTGTGAGAAATAAGTGTTGAACATTATTCATTAAACATTGTTTCACAACTAAGTTTTTTTTTATTCGATAAAATCACAAAACAGTAATGGCGCTTGATCACGCAATATAGGAACTTCCGGTTTGTAAAGGTCTTCAGGCATTACAACTTCATTCCGTTTTTAAACCCACCTTTTACATGAAATGAAATTTAAACTTGATTATTATGTTTGGTTTTAGACTTTAACAGTTAATACAAAATAGTCCGGCAAAACCAATTACGTAAATTGTGATTTTTTGCCTTTATGTAACACAGCATTGATCGGCGTGATTCGTAATCAGGGATAACGTTTAAGGTTTCGTATTTAGTTTCTTTATTGATTGAATTCCTTCAAAATTATTTGTTAATGATTTAAACAAAATTCTTCCCGTATAGAGAGTTAATGTTGTATACGCTGTATATAACTAAATATACATGCATCACAAAAATTATTAAAACATACAAACTAATTTGCTAAAACTGTATCATTTACATATATATTTTATTACGAAATACATTGAAATACAAAAAAAATATTGCTAAATGTGTATTGATTTTATGCGTCATGTGTTTTACTTCCGGTTTGTTCCGTTTTAAAGAATTTTAGGACTTACAAGAGCGCATAGGGTATGTTTAATGTTTTTATCATTGTACAATTCAACACTAATTATCTTTATTTTAATAATCCACGGTAAATATTTTTTTGTTCCGCAATGTTGATATGGACAACTTATGTTATTCAAAACTTTCTTCTAAACGCTAATAGCTCATTTGATTTAGTTTGTCTTTCCGTATTATGTTTGTTTGTGCTATTGAGTTATTGACGACTCCATTTGAGATTGAGAAAATGATATTTTTTAATTTATAATTTATTCAGGTTTCTGCTTTCTTTTAGGCTAATCTATAAAATCTGAGTTATGAAGATCAAATCAGAAATGGAAACAAGATCAAATCAAAAATTATAACACATAATGATCAATTTCAGGAAGAGTTGTACCCGTTTTTATGACTCAAATGTAACTTTAAATATTGATTTGTCGATTTCATCTAACGCCCTACTTCCAAAAATCAATTCATAGAATTCGATCATAACTTTGTTTTAGAACCGTGGATAACAAAATTCCTATTACAAACCTATCATTAGAAACTCGTTTATGGAATAGAATTTAATTTTGTCAATACTTAGTTTTATTGTAGTGTAGATTTTCCACTGACAATATCTTTAAATTATCCATTCCAAAGAGCAATATTGTGTCAATATTCGTCTGACAATATCTGAAAATGGCCCAATCCATATACTCTTGATGTACAAACTTTGAGGATGCGCTGTTTCCTAATGAAATCAGAGCAATAATTTGATTTCATCCAGAAATGAAATCAAAACTTGATAACTTTGGAATATGGTTTACATCAACTTACTTTCTATTATTATCGTCCAGTTCATCGTATAAAATACGTTTATTGAGAAAGTAATATGGTCTATATTTTTTTACAGGTTTGTAATTTGAAAATCTGCAAAATGATAAGGACGGATACATTTGTCATATGCTATTTTTTTTAATTTTAGTATTCAATACATTCAATATTGTCTCTTGTCATCTACCATTTTGGAATGTATTGAATGATAAAATTAAAAACAATTGTATATGGCAAATTAACCAACTTGCACTGGTCTCTTCTTAAATAGTAACTGTGTCATCTACCATTTTTTGGAATGTATTGAATGATAAAATTAAAAACAATTGTATATGGCAAATTAACCAACTTGCACTGGTCTCTTCTTAAATAGTAACTGTAACAAATAATGTTCAAAATTTTTAAGTCGCTGGATGAAACAAAGCAAAATTAAAATTATCCAAAATACCTGAAAACCTTTAAGCCTTAAAGTTAACAATTTTGTATGATAACTCCTTTCAAAACTACATTTAAAAAAAAAAAAAAAAAAAAAAAAAAAAAATTGAACATGCAAATGGATATATTTCAATTTAATTTGAAATAATATTTACTGAATATGTCATATACCAGTTTTTGAATTTAATCATGAAAATACATTCAAAAAGTGGTATATGACAATATAAAAGAAACCAATCACAAAATTTCTCTTAATAAATATGATATGCATGAACATATCGATAGTTTTGTAGGTTTTCAAAACTATACAGAAGTGATTTTATGAAAAAAGTAAGTATACAAATTCGTTAATTAAAAGACATGGTTCTTCAAGTGGTTATTTCCTAATGTTTACTAACTATTGTATGCCTATTGTTTTTGTGACCTCGGCAAGATCATAGAAAGATGAAAGTAAGTTCGCTTGTGAAAAACCGGTGGATTTCTCTGGAAACACCGGTTCCCCCGCCACCCCTAAAATGGTTTGGGTCGTAAAGTAGCCTTATTTCTTACTTCATCTTGTGTTGGCAATGCTGAGTTCCAAAGTTTTTTTGTACCTTGGCGATATAGTAAAGTTCAACTATTACTGTGTATTACAGATATGTGATAAATAGAGAGTATTGAAGGTAGAATCTTGTTTGTCTTCATTCGATATAGAAGAATACTACTACAAAACAATTAGTCCAAAACGTTACAATAAAACACAAACATACCAGTCCATGTTCAAATCACAACATCCCCCCCCAAAAAAAAATAATAATAAATTAAAAAGTAAAAACTTTGAAAGCTGAAAAATTTAGTTATACACGTGAACTTCCATCAAAGAAGTGAGGCCGGATGTTCCGGAAGATTAAAATAATAAATGATAAAATAATTTAACTCAACAGTTACGAAATATTAAATGAATAAAATAAGAAAAAAAATTAACAATTTTCCTTCGCTCTATTTCATACGTATTTTGTAAATAAGTAAAAATACATTTGGTAGAGAGAAATGCTATCAATTTTGTTACATTTAGATTGATTGTAAGATTTTTCGGAAAAATTCATCTAATTTTAGATAGAACAGACTTTATACTCAATAAGAGGGCTTTCACCATATGCAATCTTAGTAGTGTTATAACTTTAAAAACTCGAGCAAAATGACGTCATGGTTTTTATTTAATTGTACGAAAAAACTGTAAACTATTGAAGAGATACGGACACCAATTATTAAAAAAAACTGTGTTTTCATCGAAAATTATCAATTAATGCACAAGGAACATCAAAAGAAATTTTGGAGGGAACGATTCTTAAATAACAAAAAATATGAAAAAAATTCTAATTGTATCCGTTTTGATGATACAATGTATTTTATGACTAATGAGGCTAATTTATCTTCTATATTCTATTAATTAAAGAAATTGATGGAGTATATATTAGTTATTATACTAGTTATTTTTATGTTAAAATAAACCATAAAAATGTTTAAAAATAAAACACCCTCTCTCTCTCTCTCTCTCTTTTTCTCCCTCTCTCTCTCACACACACACACCACACACACACCCACACACACACACTCTCTCTCACACACACACATATACACACGAGAGAGAGAGAGAGAGAGATGAGAGAGATGACGAGAGGAGAGAGAGAGAGAGAGAGAGAGAGAGAGAGAGAGAGATTTTGTCTTGATAGTCTTTATTGTGTTTGTTTGTTTGTGCTTTGCTTCTATTTATTATTTATTTGTTTATTTCAGTCAAGTTTTGTTTTGTTTTCTTAGTCTTCAGATTGACATCATAACTAAGTTCATGCATCTTTAACCAATGTAACACTTCGTTAGTGTTTTGCTCTCAATATATTTGTTACAGTTCCATTAAAATTAAAATTGCTTAATGTAAATAAATTAATTAATTAATGTAAAAATAAATAAATAAATAAATAAATAATAAATAAATAAATAAATAAATAAAGAAAGAAAGAAAGAAAGAATAATGATAATAATAAATAAATGAATAAATAAATTACAAAAAACAAAACTGAATTAGACGATAATTTTTTTTTGAAATTTCAAACAGTTAAATCCGTAATGAAGACACAGACATAAACGTTTCATTTTGTTTTAATTCCTTTTGACATGATGTTATATCACATGTATGTATAACACAGATAAATGTTGTCTGCAATAATTTTGGCGCGAAAAACGTAAAAAAAAAAAGATCGTCTGACAAAAATCGGTTTGTAACTAATAGGAAGCATTAATCAAATAATTAAAAGAACCTATATATCCCTTTCTTTCTTTAGTATTTTAGGATTGTTAATTATTGTTCGTGATACTAATGAGTGACAGACAGTACCTGAGTACCAAAATAGTTTTTTCTTCTTTCATGTATGAGCAACTTACTACCAAAATAATTGTGTTGATTTTTCTTCTGTCATGTACGAGCTCGGGGGGACTACTTTAATATGCTTTCGCCTTCAAATATCAACCATCTTATTGTTTTCTTTTTAATAATAAAAAAGGTTTTTCTTGAACTCATCATATTGACTTACCTTATGAATAATTATTTATTAATTAGAAAAATTTTTTTTCGTCGCAAAAACCTGTAATATTGCTGATGTGACGATAATCACCAACCTATCTATATCTAGATTTTTCGCTTACAGTACTGCTAACCTATGGACATTTTTTATTGATATCATACGCACTTGAATGGTGACCTACTAAATTGACATCTTCAATCAGCTAACTATTTGGCGATTATTCTCGCACGTCAGGCACATATCATTTTTCAAAAATATTAAGAAAAATACTTTTGCATTCCATGTTCGCTTTTTAATTTTTTTGACAATTACAATTTAAAAAAAAAAAAAAAAAAAAAAAAAAAAAAAAAAAAAAAAAAAAAAGACAGAAAAACATAATTGAATTGGTTAAGTTGTATGTTGTAATTTATATTTTAGATAAAAACGCTTTTGATTGCTTTTTTTTTTTTTAAACTTTTTACTTTAAATTTAAAAATCCCCTAAAATTCCTATCAAAAACAACAGAATGAAAAAACATAATTAAATTGGTTACGTTATATGTTGTTATTTATTTTGGTATGCTCTCCGCCTTAAACAATCCCCCTTTCATCAATCCGTTAATTTATTTATTGGGTTTCTTTTAGTTGTTAGTAATTTACAATCCGCGTAAACAGACAAACACGTGTTTCTTGTCAAACAAACCTAGATATTAGAAAGTAACAACTAAACAGAAAAATAAAGACAGGTGGAACAACTTTAACTAAATAAACAAAATTATCTTCTTTCACGTAAGAGTTATAAACACGTGTATAACGACCTCTATACAAACAAACCGGAATATTTTCATAAATCTATGACCTAGTTTATTTAATACTTCCGGCATGTTTTTATTTTATTTGTATTTATATCTGCCTCTGCTTATTTATATTTTCTAAAGGGTTCATTATACTTTTCGCCACGTTACTTGTCATTTAATTCCTAAGGTTATAAATAGTTAAATTTTCATCACTTGGCTTCGGTTGCTGAGTGGACTAAAGCGTGCACCTACAGATCACAATGTCTCTCACCGTTTATGTTCGAATATCACCAGGTCATCAAATCCTACTGTGAAAAAATTGTCAGTTCGCTTACCTAGTTGTCGGTTTTGTCTGTGTATTTCGTTTTTCTCTGTGTATTTCGGTTTCTCCTGTGTACTTCGGTTTTCTCCTTTATATTTCGGTTTCCTCGGTATACTTCAGTTTCCTCTGTGTATTTCGGTTTTCTGTGTGTACTTTGGATTTTTCAGTGTATTTCGGGTTTCTCCGTGTATTTCGGTTTCCTCGGTGTACTTCAGTTTCCTCTGTGTATTTCGTTTTCTCCGTGCACTTCGGTTTTCACAAATCTGACCGTCTCAATATAAGTGAAAAATTCTTGACTGGCGCATAAAACATCAATATTCACTCTACATGTTATTGTAGCATTGTTGCCAGAATCTACTTCGTACAAAGCCAGTTAAAACCCAGTTTTCTCCGGTCTGATTTTGTGTTTTAATCCACAATTCTTAATTTGGATTAAATAATATTACAACCCACAAACTTATGTCTCAGAAATGTGTCGGTCGTTTTAGTTTCCAGCTGACTTTCGTTTGATGCCGATTTCGTTAGATTCCAGCTGCCAAATTCCGTCTTACTTGAATAATTGATTGATAATTGAAAACAAGCTTACAAGTAAACAAAGGTATGTTGGTGAAGATTATATACTTCAAACAATTAACATTTCAGAAGTTCAATGTCTGCGATGATTACTCTATTTTCGCAAATAATTTCAAACATTTTGAGTTCAATATTCGTGATATTTTCTTATAACTAGCCCACACTTCAAACACCGTGAGTTCAATGCCCGTGATACATCTTTCTTAACCACAAGCACTTTAAATACGGTACAGTCAATTTCGTGATACTTTTTCATCACCAGCACACACTACAACGCCGCGAGTTCCATATCCGTGATACTTTTTTTTTTTTGTAACCCGCCCGCACCTTATCGCCGTTAATTTAATATCCTTGATATTTGTTAATAAGCGTCCAACAATTCAAAGACAACATTATGCTATAAGTGCAATGCCTGCGATGACGAATTCTACACAATATTCGATTGAAAAATACAAAACGCCGAACGTTTTCTAATTTCGAACTTTTATACTAGTATTTATTTATTTATTTACTTTTTTTCGTTTTTTATTATTTTTTTACGTTTTTCTATTATATTTATTCTAAAACACGAGTGTTAAGTGAAACAATATCAACATATCATTGGTTTTTCAGTTGGTTGTCGAAGCTCTGAGATGATCTCCGGTCACTCACGTTACCTCTATCATTTTATAACTAATTGTGCTGACATAAGTGGAAAAATCTTCTTTTGATCCAGTCGACTCCAATCAATCCTCACTAAACCGTCTAATTTCAATTGTCGGACTTTAAGTTTAACTAATCGCTAAATTGTTTGACACTATTTCTGATTTCTAGTGTAATATTTTTGCTTTAATCGCCATTACGTTTTAGGCATGTTTTATAAAGACCGTTGTCCTTTTACTGATTGCTTACGTGATATTTCATAAAACTTGGTACTTAAACTTTGTACAGATAGTGACTAGACATGCTTAATATATAAACCCTGATCCCTTGATTGAAACATGGTCAACATCAAACTACCATTAGAATAATAATTAACAGAGTCATCTGATGGTCACTCCGATAATGGCAAGTAAATATACTTCTAGCCACATCAGGCAATGGCAGAGAACTATCAGATTTAAATCAAGTTTAACGGTTCCTAGGAGGAATATTAAAGAGAAATTATAATGAAGTGATGAGTGAAATCACGTCTTCATTATCTAGTCAGAGAGACTGTTATATTAACGTTTTCTTATTTGAAAATCTGGATAATTTGAACGAAAAAAATGACAAAATAAAATCAGAAAGAGTAATAACCTTGGAAATTTTTAAAGGGAATTTTTAGAGGCTTTTTCTTTTCTAATACATTGTCGGCTCTTTGTCATCTTTTAGCGACGAAGTATACTTGATTAATCTCAATTAAATGTATTGTGTAAATTTATGATAGTATTTTCCATCTGTTTGTTCATGAGGGGTTTAGAACTTCATATGAATACAATTAACGTTGCATGATTCTAAGTACCCTGATGTTATTTTGCATGAGGTTCAATAGGTTATCAACTAAACATGTAGGTAACGTGGTCAAATGTTACACAAAGAATATACAATTTAATTTGTAGGTAAGAGGGCATGATAATATGTATAAAACATATTGCAACCTCTATTATACAAAATGTTACTTATAAAAAAGGAGAAAGGAGATTAAGTTTATTTTTTTTTCGGTGATATCTCATTTCTGAAAGGGGACATTAAAATATTTTACCTAAGAATGACGGAAAGATATTTTTCTTAAAAATTATTCAACAACTGAGTGTGTACATAACACAAAGAATTTGGCTAATTTTTTCTAAAGTAATTCAAAATAAAATGTAATTACGTACTAATATTTCTATGTTTCTCGATAACTGTTTAGGAATTGTACATCTAGCTTTCTTTGCAAAGAATTTTCTTGATTGAATCACACAGGTAGAAGTACCAAAATTGGTAGCTGAGATATACATGGATGTATAAATGAGAATCCCTCTATACATACGTAATTCTAACACTTATGCCTCTATGTAATTAATAGATATCCACTATAATTTTCCCAGCAATTTACAACAGTTTACAATATTCGATGTTCAAAATATTATCTTGCTAAAATTTTATCAAACTTTAAACTCTTCAAGGCCGATACATACAAAGCCAGAATAAGAAAGCGAACATTTATGACAGAATATACATAAAGAACCAAGCACCCAAGCAACGTATTTCTAAAACTTTTCTCTTTCAAAACACGCAGTCAGTTTTATAAAACTTTTATTTTGCTTACAAACAAGCCGTAGAAAATCTACAGAATGAATTTGAATGCATATGCCTGATGGATATTTCGGTTCTGAATCTTGAATGTTACAAATTATGCAATAAAGTTATTCCATTGTTGACCTTATAGACTGTCTTGGTTCATTTTAAGTTCTTTGAAGATAGTTGCATCCAGGCATTTCCTGATTAGATATGATTTTTTTTTTTTTTTTTAAAAAGTAATCAACTATATTCTATATTTTCTATCAACCTATATTCTTTCTTAATTACGTTTTCTATCGTTATGCATTAATTAATTTCCTTTTGAACAATTTTACATTGATATAAATAAACTCATTACTGCGTCGTGTTTTAACGCTTTAGAGTCTTTATCTAGCAAATCTAAAAAATAACAATACACATAAGAGTCTACTTAGGTACTCAGTGTTGCAATTTGTTTGTTGTTTATTCAACGTCTGTCAGTAATTGATGTGTTTACGTTTACAAATATTTACAGAACAAAAATATTTTATGGTATTTACATAAACAATTATAGAAAATATCACTGACTATGATTTTAATTACGAGGTTCATTAAGCAGAGGGATTTCTTACTAAATTGCTTTATTTATTACAAAGAGTATATGACGCATATTTAAACATTTCTAAGATCACGTGATGTCGTTTTTTCTTTGTTACATATTTCTTTTGCTGTTTATGTAACAAGTTCGCTTTGAAATGTTGTAGCAGGATAAGAAAAAAATGTAAAAAAAAGTAACAAGTTATTTTCTTAAAAAAAGAAATATTTCTGTGATAAAAGTTTTTTTCTTGAAAAAAAAAGCATTAATAATTATAACTTTAAAGTTTTCTGTCTTTTAATTGGATTACGACTTACCATAAACAGGATATGGGAATACCAAGATTTATAAAGAATAGTATTTATTTAATTCAGAAGCGGCAACAGCAATCACAATTAAACTATAACACACAAGAAAAAAATGAAAAAGTGTGTTTTTGTGAATTGTAAAATGATCGATTGTATCTATTGAAAAAAAATAATAGTTTTCAAACATTTGCCAGATATAAAGTTTATCATATAAAAACTTTGACTTCACCAAAGCTTAACTGCAAGGAGTTTTACCCGAGCAATTGTGTTACTTATTGCGTTTGTGCATCACTACAATTTCCGTTTAGCGCATGCACATTTGGATCTTAAAATAGTATTGCGATTCAGATTGTAAAAAATTCATAGAAATTTATTTCAATTACAATAAATTTATATTGAAATTTTCAAAGCTTTCTTCGTTCAAATAAATGTAATTAAAATACACAAGTTTGTATAAAATGTGTAAACAGTCACTATATTTCATAAAAGCAGGAAGTTTAAACAAATGACAAAAACATATGTTGCCATGAAAACAATTGCTTTATGTATATGCACTTCTTATTTTATTTGTTAAAAATGTAAAACGTTTAAATGACAAAGTTTGCTTCAGTTCAGATAAATTAGCAACGTAATTTGTTTGGCAGACATTCAAGACGATATGGAGTATTGCTTTGTGATAAAAGCCAAGCCTTTATATTACTGTCTAACATTTTGCTCAGGTATAACATTTCACCAGACTACAATCAAATGGGAAAGCAAGTCTCCCGTGGGAAAAGACTGAAAATATTGTATGCCCATGTAATTTAGAAAAATAAACCAGTGTATAAAATTCTGCAAAGTAAATGTATTTTATAGTTTTCAATTTTCTCCTTTGACATTTGCTGACATAACGCTAAATGAGTTTGCTAACTACATAGACGGTGATTATGGTATAATGGACTTACGTTTTAAACTGATACTTCACTGAGTAAAATACTATAATTCCAGAAAAACGAGAAAGATGAAAAATAATAGAATTAACTAACATTTACAATGTATTTGTTGTGTGCAGTAATTACCTTTCTCTAACATCTGGTTTCCCTTCATTATATGATTATACGTCTCACAGCTCTTACAGACCAAAAGAAACCGAAAGCTTTACCAACATCATTATTAACCCAGAACTCTATTTTCCATTATAACAAAAAATATATACGAATATGTATTGAAAAAAATGGGGGAAAAAGAACATACGGGAACATACATATTACAAAAATGGATTTTATCTATAATCAATTTCTGTAATTATATGTATTTACCTTTTTTTCTTTTTTTTTTATTAAGTATTGGTGAGTGTTTGCATGCTTCAACGAATACCACCTCTTAATAAAACCTACAATTCATTGCAAGTTACAACTTTTGCTCACGTTTTCATCTTTTGAAATGTTTCTGTTTTTGCGCCTGTTATTTTTTTTGGATCATGTCTTTCACATCCTAATTAAAGAGTGTGTAATATGAATAATAAAGATGCCAAACTTCATCTTCGTAATACACATGTATGTATAATTGCTATCAGTGAGTTTATTTGTTTATTTCATCTTTATTAAAATTCGGGTAAGATTAAATACACAGGTTCCTTTTTCAGGATTAGTTTATAAGTTATAGCTATTATTTCAGTACAAGCAATCTGATTTAAAGATTGAGATCAGCATTAAACACCATGGGAGCCATCAACATTACAAAAGGACAGCAATAAAAGCAAAAATAATAATAAAAAACATTCGGATACTGAATTTTGAAATCCAGCATCCGTGCACAAGACGTAATTAAGACTTGGCAATGTGTGTTTTTTAAATGTACATCTGTGATAGGCAGATTTATTATTATTTTTTATTTTCAAATAAAACATTAATTTTATATCATCACAGACAAGCGTACCACATCCATTAAAATATCTTAACACAGGGTCAACCATACGATACTCTGTTCTGAAATTTTAATTTCATATGTGTGACCCGATCGGGATTTGAACGCTTGACTTCCCGCTCTTGGGTCAAACATTGTATCATTTAGTTCTATCTGCACACTCTATACCAATTTAATATAAGTTTACTATTTCAAATTTGCTTACGACAATTAGATCCTATGTAGCCTAGATGGTTATACCGACAACTATTCGTATTTATTGCAATTTTATTAAGACGGTTGTTAATTTTTTATTTTTTTTATTTTGAAATTATAGTGATAACCCTTTAAATAACAATGAAGACCATTATAGAAGGGGGAAAAACCATATTATCATATTATTATTATCCTCCCCGAGGGTATCCATAACTCAGTAGATAGTATTTTGTGCTGTCAGAAAATATACTATTTAGCAAAATTTTCAGTCGTCTTAATTTTTGAAATTTCTTTAAAACTAAGGTGTATTCCCTCATGCAAAACATTCCATAGCTGGATTTGGATTCACATATTTTTGGAACTTTAGATTCATTAATTTTCAACTGTTTGGCGTATTTTTTTAATCTATCTAACTTTTCGGACCCTAGTGTCACTGATAAGGAATGGTTTTCCGAAATGTGCACATATGACACATCAAAATTTAGCAGGTATTTGTGTTATATATTTATCAAAGCGCTTTAAGGTTGAGTTAGTATCTGTATTGTT
Source organism: Tegillarca granosa (assembly GCA_029721355.1). NCBI lineage: Eukaryota > Metazoa > Mollusca > Bivalvia > Arcoida > Arcidae > Tegillarca > Tegillarca granosa. The sequence goes on from CM056608.1 coordinate 6,237,859, forward strand.
AATTTGCCTATATTTTTGTCCTATAATGCAATTATTTTACGTTCTTTACATTAAAGGGACTTTGGTACAAGTGATTTCCAATAGAACATGATACACTAATACACTATGGCCGTTCAACATTCTTATTACGGTGTAAACTGTCAGTAACATATTTTAAGATCTTACAATCTACTTGCAATGCTCAAAGAACTATGTACAAGTATGTTAGATCACTTACAATGCTTAGAACTTGACAAGCTGTCAGCTAAGAAAACTTATATCCATTGTTTGCTAGGTAAAGAAGCAGGTTGATTGACATGTGCTTTACATTTCTATACAGATACTGGTGGTTTAAAACGTTTAGGATACTTGAAAGTGTAATTCACCTTTGCTTTAAAGGTTAATTGGAAATGATATTTTGTGGTAAAATCAAGCAGAAAATCCAATAAGAATAACAGAAAGTGACAGCAGTAGATTGAATGTTGTAAAGCCTATTGAATAATTTTAAATCTGAATCATTTGATTTGATTCAGAAAAAAACGTTGATCCTGCATTTTTTGTGTAGGACAGTTTAACATTTACTTTTTAAAACTAAATCATCAACAAGAAAAAAAATGATGAGCAAGAAAAACGAAGAATGAAAAAACAACGGACAAGACAAACGAAGAATTAAAAACAATTGAGAAAGAAATGATTAATTTTAAACAATAGACAAGGAAATTAAATAATAGAACAAAGGACAAGGCAAACACAGAATTTAAAACAATAGACAAGAAAACAAATTGTTAAAACATTCGACCCAGGAAAATGAAAAATTAGAACAATGGACAAGGAAACAAAGAATTAAAAACAATGGAAAAGAAATGGACATTTATATATTTATGTATTTACCGAGGTAACGATAACGCCTTTGTGGCTTAGTGGTATGGCCTCATAAGCGGCAGGTTAACTTTATGAACACCGGGTCATATATACGTTTTGACATTGACATATAGGTTCCTTGCCTGGCGCATGGCATAAGGAAGGTATATTATCGTCTGGTTTAACGCTGTATGGTAAAGAGACTAAGGAAGTGTTATGCCTGTCTGCGGTTGAGCTTGCATCTTAATTGAAAGTCATCCGGGTACAAGAAATACCATAATAAGCACTTGCAAATGTTACAAATACACCTGACTTTGTTCTTAGATTATTCCTTAATAAACGTGCTTTTCGTCCCGAATAGCTGAAAAATGCTGATGTGGCGTTAAATAATATTACAACAATCACAAAAAGGCTAAGCGAATAATATTTGAGAAGATATCATGCCCTTTTTGTTTTAAGACACCGTAGATTTATTAAAGAGAAACAAATACAAAATACAGTTTTTATACTTCTGTAATATGATCGCTCATACCGAGATCGTACATCTAAGGTCAATTTTAAGTTAACCAGATAGACAAGAGTAATACATAACCAGGTGTTAAAACTTCATTATCCTCAGGAAAATAAATAGACCGAACACGAGGAAACTATTATGTAACTTTAAAATAATACTTTAATTTTCAAAATAGCTGTCAGAAATCGTTTGTCAGTATTGTATATTCATGTAGTTTGTACATATTTTAGGCATTTTAAACTCTAAGGTGTTTCGAAAAACATCATTATACATTAAATGTCACTAACTTTAATTCAATGTTTATTTTTAATTTCAAAAACTGAAATAAAATGCACAGATATGCTGTTTAGTTGTATGTTTTAATATTTTATATACAGCAATGTTTAAATATTTAGCACTATTAATGTAGAACATCAATATTTTTTTATAAATGTTTGCAATATTTTGCCCTACGTACCTTTTTTATATTTTGTCAATGCATCAATATCAAAGTTTTACATAAGACTTGAAAAATGTGTCAAATGTGGATCTATATAACTCCTGGCACATTTCTTTTATTAAGAAGTTAAAAAAGAATGTAAAAGAACACATTATAATGGTCAGTCCATAACGTACTAAATTGAATATGGCCAAAAAATTATGTTTAATAGTCGAAAAATAGGTTTCTTAAAATTGTTTTAAAAATACATGATTCTTGACTATTTATATCTGTGGTAAATTAGAGATGTTCTTCTAGGCTTAGTGTGGATGATAGTCTTCAATAAAAGACAAATTGCCCTTTAATATATTTGACTAGACACCTCTTGCAGTGTATTCAAGTGACAAAATACAAGATCTTAATTAAAAAGCGAAGTATAATAATTACTTGGCAATGCTAAAAGCATAAACTAAGACTTATATGCAATTACATGCTCTTTCTGAACAATATGTTTTATTTTACATAATTTTATGTATCAAAATTTGAAATGTTTAACAAAGTTGAAAGATCAAAATAATAAACTGCTGTATTATGATCACTGTATATATGCTGGTGAAACATAAGTTGTTTTAATAGAAATATACAAGGAAATAAGGACAAAAACTACAGGGAAGCTTAGACAAAAATCTTAAATTGTAATGAAAATTTTTATTATGCAAACAAGGAAAAATTGTAACAATCAATTGTAGCATTAGCTAAATCAATCTATTTCGATAAGTCAATTTATCTCAACCCATGTCAGCAATATGTAGTTAATTATTCAGGATGCACTTTATACTTAAGGTTTTATAACACAACAAACACAAAATGTAAGGTAAGTCTGTTGAATTTTGATATTTATTTTTTTTAAATTTTGAATTTTGCGATCATTTAGAAATATTTCGTAGATATATATTTCACAAATACCTGTTAAATTTTGATACACTATATGTGCACATTTCAGAAAATCATTCCTCATTAATGACACAAGGGGCCGAAAAAATTGAAAGATAAAAAAATATAAGCCAAACAGTAAAAAATTAATTAATCTGAAGTTCAAGAAATTATATGAATCCAAGTCCAGCTAAGAAATGCTTTGCATGAGTTAACAAACCTTAGTTTTTAAAAAAATAAAAAATTAGGACGGCTGAAAATTTTGCAAAATGGTATATTTTGTGACAGTACAAAGTACTGCCTACCAAGTTATGGATACCCTCGAGGAGTTTACTCCACCAGCAGATATCAAAATCTATCATATAAAGAAAGAAGAGAAAAATGAAGAAACATAGACAGTAAGATAGAAAGAAGAGACAGGGGGATTTAGGAGAAATAAAGGGAATGCAAAGGTTTTTGTAAGGAAGTAAGAACAGAAAAACTGAAAAGAATAAAGTAGAGGAATCAGAAGTTTTTCACAAAGTAGACGAAAAATCAATTTTCGAAAGAGAAAATAAATCTTTGTAGTAGAATATAGGAACAGAATAATTACAAAGGGGTAGATGAGACAGAAATGTCACAAAGAGTGGACAGAATAAGTCGAAAGGTAAACACATAGAATTATAAGAAAAGGGATCAGATATATTGTCGAGAAAGGAAAGTAATGGAAATATTCCGAAGAAGAAAAAGAAATATTACAAAATGTTGAGGTAACAGAAATACTCAAAATAAGAAAGAGAATAGAAATATTCAAAATAAGTAAGCAATAAGTAAAGAGAACAAAACCAAAAACAAAAACAAGTAGATGATATGGAGGAAAATACAATATTTCTTATAACATATCTTAACAAAAAAAAAAAAAAAAAAAAAAAAAAAAAAAAAAAAAAAAAAAAAAAAAAAAAAAAAACTGTAAATCCCTCCATCCTCCTTTCTACTTTCTCTTTATCAAAACTTTTATTTTTTCTTTATTCTCTCTCTCTCTCTCTCTCTCTCTCTCTCTCTCTCTCTCTCTCTCTCTCTCTCTCATATATATAAAAAATCCAGGACTTTCATTTATTCCTAAAATATATAAATATTGTAGAAACTATTAGTGGGAAAGAAGTATAAAAAGAAATTAGTTATAATTGTTTCAATTGTAAATGGAAAAGGAAACTAAGCCTTAACTGTTTTAAGGGAAAGTAATTTCAAACGATATTGTTTTTAGACAAGTCCTAGACATAATGCTGAGTCTCCTTCTCTATATTAAAAAAATGTGGTCAGAAATTATAACAGTATGGTGAGCCCAGAGCCCCAACTTTGGCATCTTATACCCCCTGTAGTTTAAGTCTAGTTAAGTCTGGGACAATAAAAACTTTTTTTCTAAAAACATTAGATATATGATATATAGCCATGCAGCTACATGACCATGTAATGGTTATGACGTAAAAAAGACTTAATTAAATATTTAATTGGAGCTTTTTTTTTATTTTCCTTTATCTTATGATATATCTTATAAGCCTCAGAGAGTATATCTATGTAATTATAAATTAAAAGATAAGTCAGTACAATTGTATCTTCTGTATCCATAATTTGGTGCATATGCAAAAAAAGTGAATGCGGTAAGTTTGCTAACGAACTGGTATTGGTCAAATAATACAGTTGATACGAAAAATAAATAAAAAGATTAAAGAATAAAAATAAAAAATAAGTTCTCGATTAAATGTTTAAGAAAAACTAATTTCGTTTGTTAAATTGAAACAAGATTGTTTTAAAAAAACATTTTTAATGAATCTAAACAATAAGTAATAATAAAAATGTAATGGGTTTCCACTTCCCTAAAAATTTGTTATTCAGTCCGTTATTTATTTTTAAAACAAGGCCGTGTATCTCATAGAAAGCGTCAAGATGTACTTTATTCTTCAAAAATTAAGGCATTATATACCAGCGGAAAAAAGTAACTGTGCATCAATAAAATTTATAATTTCGCTATTATTACTGAATGGATAAATCTTAAAATTTGCACAAATGGTAAGTGTATATACCTCTATCATATCACTCGGTCATTACATCAATTGCCTGTGATTATTACGCTTCATGCGCACGGATCGGTTTTCACGCAATTGTCGCCCAGCATTTCAGTGTGACAATATTTTAGGAATAATTTACTGTTGTTTGTTTGTTTGGACACCAGAAAACCAAGTTTATCCGGTTGAAAGCTTCCATAGTGTAATGCCTAGGCTAAATGAAAATGATCGCCTCCGCGCAATTGGTATGCTTGAGGCTGGAATGACCCAACGCTTTGTCACTAGACATTTTGGTGTCCACAGAAACACTGTTTATGCTTTATGGAGACGATACAAACAGTTTGGCACCACTAGAGACTGTCCTCGTTCAGGACGTCCACGCGTAACGACACGTCAGCAAGGCAACCATATCTGGCTTGCGCACCTCCGGAACCGTTTCCATCTGCCAGTACTACTGCCCGGAGCATTCCTGGACTACGCCCAATCAGCCCCAGAACATTACGAAATCGTTTACGGGAAAGACATATTCGCCCACGACGTCCGGCAATCCGTCAAATTCTACAACGACGTCATCGCACAGCTCGCCTTGCATGTTGCAGAACACATTTACGCTTCAATCGACGAGACTGGGCACAAATTGTGTTCACCGATGAGTCCAGATTTCACTTGGACAGCAGTGACGGACACTCCAGAGTGTATCGGTGCATTGGAGAACGTTTCCATAACGCGTGTGTAGTGGAACGACGTTAGTTCGGTGGGGGCAGTGTAATGGTTTGGGGTGGCATCACAGCAAATGAAAGAACTCCTCTGGTAGCCATGGACGGGAATTTGACCGGTGTACGGTACCGTGATGAAATCCTACAGACCCATGTTATCCCATTCATTCAAGGACAGCAACGTAACGTCACTTTTCAGCATGATAATGCAAGACCACACGTCGCACGGGTTGCAATGGATTTTCTGGCACAGCATTACGTCAATGTGTTACTGTGGCCAGCCGTTTTACCCGACCTTTCTGCAATTGAACACGTATGGGATGAAAGGGAACGCCGATTACATCATGTGCCCAATCAGCCTGTTACATTGCAAGGGTTGGCCCAAGCATTAGACCAGATATGGAACAACATACCGCAAGCATTCTTTAGGCATTTAATCAACTCTATGAGGCGTCGCTGTCAGTCCTGTGTCAATGCTAATGGTGGTCACACACGATACTGATCTTGTGAACTGACTTTTACTATCTGCTATGATTCTAGTCCCCTGCGTATGAAATAACAGTATCTGTAATCTTTTCAATGACATGAATTTGTAAAGAAATATCTAATAAACAAATACGAAATTATTCAATGCTTTGCATTTTCAAATTATTTTATAATCTCACGTTTCAGTCATGCACAGTTACTTTTTTCCGATAGTATATACTTATACTATGTAAAAATAACATGTTTATTTAGGAATTAAAAAAAAAACATTACTTTAACATTTACAAATACACAAACCAATGACATGGTAAATTAATCAAATACAATTTCACGTTTATGGATGCCTTCGAGATAACATTATATTTACAATCAAAGATACCATATGAGGTGAATAATTAACTAAATACGTTTCGAAATTTGTTTAAAAGAACTTTATATTCTATAATATTAATTCGAAAGGATAAAAATGGTACCTGAAAGAAATAAGTTTGTATTTCACCGGTCAAGCATATTTATTATTCATTTGTATTATTTTGCATATTGTTCTAGATGATGGATAACAGCAAATTTTATTTTTCCAATTCACTGAACAATTAAAGGAATATTTTTATTCCTTTACATATACAAGGTTTGCCTATTGTTCAAGACTGTTGTTTACAATCAGCATAAATGATTTAATTATAGATTTTGTAATATGAGCTAGAATAACTAGCTATAAAACCGACAATAAATGACATTGTTAATAGTTAGTTTTGTAATAAAATTCTGTTAAACGGACGCAGACAATAACATTTCTCCTACTCTCACGACTATGCACGGTCGTAAACTATCAATAATCCATGCCTGTGGGAGTTATTGATAGGTGGTACCCTTTGTAGAAAGAGATGAATTTTAACCTTCTTCCTAAGAATTAAATGCAGCATGAAGAAGGTAATGTACTTTTAAAAATAACGGAATAAAGTAAATTAATGTTTAATTCCTACATTAAAATGAAGAAGGTATTGCACTTGTAAAAATAACGGAATAAAGTAAATTAATGTTTAATTCCTGCATTAAATAACAATAATCTTGATTTTTCCTCATTTCTAAAAGTAAATCAAAAATAAGTATGTATGATCGAGGACATATGAAACGTTTACAACGAAAGAAAATTAATTTTTAATTCAATTTGCAATTAAAATTATTTTATAAATTATTATATTTTATTTTTTACACACACACAAACAAGAGAGAGAGAGAGAGAGAGAGAGAGAGAGAGAGAGAGAGAGAGAGAGAGAGAGAGAGATACTGCACGTGTTAAAACAGCTAAACAAAATATAAAGGTATTTTTAAGTCTTTAGCAGATATTAAACTGATATCATTTATAAAACCATATGGCTCTATATAAAACATTCCATCACTATATCCCTGGTTCAATTAGAATTTCTAAGGATTTGGTTAGCCTTTTTTTGAAAGATTTGTTAGAATAACATGTCGGTTTTAGTTGTTTCTCATTTCTTCATTTTAGAAATCCGCAATTTACATTCGAAAACTTTTTATGTTTATAATTATATCTTCATATAATCTCTAAGATGTTACAAAGATATGTAAAACATATGAGACTGTGTAACAGCAGATTTAAACACTAGATCACGCGATGGTTATAATTCCTCAAACAGGAACAATAAACAAACCAATTTATACCAAGTTTTCAAAGCTTAATGTGTAACTAAGAGAGGTTAACATGTCAGACGCATATAAAAAAGACGTTTTGAAGACTCAATGTTATCCTTTTTATATCAAAGCTGTCGGTTCTTGGATGATTTTCTATGAAACCATAGCTTCGTTAGAACTACTTTTTCCAAACAAAATTACAAACATTCTCATAAAAAGGATTTGCCAGATTTTGTTAAAAACGTATTTGAGTCCACCTCTATGACGATAGGCGGTGAAATCGAATTCAGTGCAGTTAAAACATTGGCATTTAAAATATGAGATTCGTCATTCTCGCATCAAGCTGGACATGACTGATTAATCAATGTCAGAACAGTTAGTTTTCTTACGTTGATCATGAATTTTATAGTACAAAAACATCTGTTCCTATTGTCTCTTGATTTTGTAAGTAGTTTGCTTGTCTATGACAAATGGCTCTGTAAGCAAGAACATAAGCTTATGAAAACACTGCCCCTCTAGAGCACAACTTCAAAACATACTCCTTCACTCATATATTCACAAACTGGTCCTTACTTAGAAATGACTCAACTTGCACTATTTGCCAAAATAATAATAAAAATAATAATAATAATAATAATAGTAATAATAATAATAATAAAGTGACACTGAGAACCTATTCTTATATACCATTCCTCTTCATTTTTGAAAAACATAGTAATCCAATTTATTGTGGCCAAACTTGAAATATACAAATTTATTATATGATGAGTCTTTGTAAGAATACGAGCTTTTAAGAATTAACACGAGCTTTGCGTTTTGTCAGTAGGATCATCAGATCGACAAGTATATAGTTTTATTTTAATTTTATTTTATTGAGAATTCTTAGCATGTAAATGTATCCAGTAAATACAAATAAAGAAAACAAAACTGAAAATGTCTTTAATTTGGGCTTACTTCAATATTCTATGATGCTTTCTCAGTAATAAGGTCTCTATGAGGTAACGTCATCTGTATGGCCTCTAAGGACGATTCAAATTATTTCATCATATAGATAGAAAGCAGGAATTATGTAATTAGTGCCTTTCTACCTCCATTTTCCTAAAGTATGCATATAGCATAGAAATTATGACGGATTAATATATTGACAATTCAAACACTGACAAGATTATATACATTGTGCTTTAAAGCTGCATTAAGTTTTCCAAAGAAAAAAATTCAAACGGTGCTAATCTAATTAATGATGTTCGTAATGAACAAAGTTACATTTGGTTCAACGATAAAAGCTCGATTAAATACAGAAATAACAGTCTTTACCCAGCGAAATGCAGCATTTGGGATCTAATATTAGAACATAGTTTCGTCATCAAAACCCGGGTCATTTAAACACAACTTTCAAAATACGATAAATTAAACACAGAACTTCGTTGAATTTGTCATTTGTGACTTAGTAAGGGATACATAACACCATTTCAAATACATCTGGACATTAATGAAGGACAATTAATGCAATCTGTCATGTTTCACCTTCGATTCTAGGGTTTTTCGTACATCGTGAGCATGCTCCAAGCTCATAATATACCATCGTAAAACACTAACCAACCGGTCAGAGGATTCCGTTTATTTACAGCTAAAAGAAATGAAATTTTAAAAAATGAATGTTACGGATCGTGGTTGGAAGATATTTTTTTTTTAAATATCTTTTTAGAAAATCAAAAAAAATTCAGAAAATTGAAAAACTTAATGCAGCTTTAATAGAGACTTCAATCGTTTAAATTTGCTTTTTAATGAACTTGCCAGCAAAATGTGTATAGGGGTTTCAAAATCTTTTGTATAAACGCACTTCCTTTCTTGTAATTTTTCCATTTTCAAAGTGTTCTTTTGTCCACAGAAGTGTCATTCAATAGGACAATTATTGAAACTATAACAGAGTCAAAGATAATCTTTTTGCCTTGTTTTGTTAAAAATCTGCTGATACGCTTTTAAACTGCTAGGTGTCTGCAAGCATTCTTGCATACAATTCAGCAAGATTATCAAAATTTTACCTATTGTCAATATCAACACCCAGGAGTGATAGCTCTTCCTCACAGGGAATAACAGTGTTACTAAAATTAAAGAGGTAAAACTTTTAATTGCTTTGCTTCCTAAGCAGATGGCTTGAAATTTATCTGGGTTTTCTTGCATAAATTATTATCAACCAATCTACCAAACACACATTTAGTTTTTAAAACAGTTTCATAAACACTTGGCCTTTATGTATATAAGACGGAGCATAATGATTCGATAATTATATGAAATACCATTTTAACAACATACAAAATATCTTTATAAAAATGATAAATTACAGGGGTTCTAAAATTGAGCCTTGGGGGACTCCCTTTACAATTGGTAATAATTCACTAAAATTTGAGACAAGTTTATCTTACCGACCTCTGTTAATTAAATAATTTGTAAGAAGGCTGATTATATCTTTGATAAGCCACAAGCTTTCAACTTGGCTGGCAAGAGGTCATGTGAAAAGCAATCAAATGCTTTGGCAAGATCTATTAGTAAGGCACCAAAATCAGCTTCCAGTCCTCAATCAGATGTAGTTATGTTGTTTGACATCAAATTCTCTTTCTTAACGCAGCAAAAAAGGGTTAAATTGTTATTTAAAATTAGAGATAGATTAGCTCGTTTAAATTCTTGGATATAGTGTGTAATATGCTGACCGGTCTATAAAACTGTTTATCCAATGAATCTTTCTTGTGTGTAACGGTATTACTTGTTCTTGTTTAAGTCCATTTGGAAAAACACATGTGGAAAAATTAAAACTAATGAGATTTGACAAAGTGTCACAAAAAGACTTTTTACAACTTTGAAGTATTTTGGCAAAAATGTCATCTTTACCTGTAGCCTTTTTTATCTTGAGATTAAACAATGATTCAAAAATGAATTCAGAACTAACATTGGTAAACTTAAAATGATCTATATCTCTACTCTGAAGATTTTCAATAATTGATACAACACTTGGATGAGTAGAGAGATCTGAAGAATTGACATCAGTACGTAGATTTTTAGTAACATTTACAAAAAAGCTATTATAGATATTACACACTTGGTTTTAATCCGACACAACTATATCATCTTTACGCAAGTTTATTGTTATTGACTAAAAGACATTTTGACTTTTTTAAACGTTTTAAAAAATTCCACATAATTTATAGATAGTTAAAAGTAGTACTTTTATTTGTCCTAAATATTTTGCAGTATGCGTGAAGCGTATCCTAGTATTAATCTATTTATCAGTGTCTTTGCTTTTATTCTAAATGAACTTTATTGTTTTATAACAAGAGTTTTGTTAGTAGAAAAATCCAATTTTTAAATCAATTTTTAAATCTATTGATACGAAGTTAAAATATTGTGATTGGAGGAATAACACAATCATCAGCTAACAATAGCAGAAAATTACATTTCATCTTATTCTCTTTGAATCTACAATTCCATTTTGTATGTTAAGTTTGTGGGAAAAAGGGGTTTCAAACAGATAAATAAAATATTTTGCCCTTTTGACTCTTGAAGTAGTAGTTTCCATATTTAAAATTCCGTAGTCATAGTCTCTGGAATTCCCATAAGGTCTCGTTGGTATTAAATTATGCCTACAGCATATAACTGAAATATATTTATCTTTTATGTATCATGAAATAAAATGTGCCTACGCAAATAGTTCAATATACCTATAGAATTGATACAAAGTTTAGATTCTATAGCTAAAACAAAATGAAGTTATGTCCATTTCAACCTTTTCAATATTCTTCATTTACATACTTGCATACGTCATTCTAAGTTATAAACGAAAGCATATATATAAACCAAATTATGGTACCCGTTTGTAAACAAAAACGTGTTCCATTTGTAAGAAGTGGACTTGAAACTCAGATATAATTTGTAAATGATTTGATCAGATTTCACTTTTTGAAAACAATAATTCGAATAGAATTCGAAATTGTAAAGATTGTGGATTTTATAGTTGAATTCTCTATAAATGGTAAGTTTTTTTTTTTAAATCCAGAATATTTGTTTTGTTGTATAAGTGTTGTGAAACATTTCCAATGTTTTCAAATGAAAGCGCGATAAATATCGAGTTATAATACCTGATCTTTAATATTCAAGCCACTTTTCAGTTAAAACAAAATCTGCAATACTCAAATACGAATTCCAATCAATCAGTAAACAAGAAAACAAATCAATGAAGATTTCTATACGTAGGGACGACATTACTTAAACGATGAACAAGTACTTGAAGATTAAAGAAATTTTAAAAAATCTGACCATCATACATTGTTTTATAATTACATACTATGCAGATTTTAAACTTTTATTTTTTTTTTACTAAACAGTGCATAAAAACCCGACATCTTTATAATATTAATTTTTTAAATGCAAAAATAAGTAATTTTTTTCAAAAAATATATCAATATATAAACAGTATTCATATTACAATTATGTTTAATATATATTATATATATTTGTGTGTGTCTGCTTGTACGTGCTTGTGCCTTAAAATCTAAACATTGGACAATTAGGATCCCGTCGCTATATAATGCTATTTAATTAAAATCCAAACATAATTATGGGATATATTTTACGTATTTGAATACACTTTTAATAACTAACTTCGAAAACATGGTCCACCCGTGTAACTATCCATACATGAAAATAATTGTATTTTATCTGATTATGGTTCTTATAGCCAGTTTGCAAAAAAAAAAAAAAAAAAAAAAAAAAAAAAAAAAAAAAAAAAAAAAAAAAAAAAAGTTTATATATGTTTCTAGATCCGCAAAACGGTATATTGCAAACAAACTTTTAAAAAGCAACCATCATAACAAGAAGTGTTTTTTTTAAATTTTCTTCGCAGGTTAAAGGTTTAAAATACATGTATGCTAAATTTCACCTGAAATATCAAAATAGTATATAAGCAACTACTTTATATTAAATCTAAAGTCGATGCGATCCCAAGATATATAAGCTCTACATGTTTAAAAAATGAGAGGATTTATGGAAGAATCTTGTAACTTTTCATTGATATACCGTAAAATAGTTAATATTGCGGGGTGCAAATTTTAACGTTTTTGGAGGCAGTATAATAATCGCCAAAATAAAAATCGTAAAAAAATTCCATTACCAGTTGAGCAAGAGTGAGTTGTTTTGGTCGCAAGAAATACGCTTAAATATTGAACTTACTTTTTCTTGTCAAAACTGCCAAATTTAAGCCCTGGTAAAATAACCGCTATAAAGTAATTCGCTTACACATTAAACAGACAGAGATAAAATATACTGGTTATAACAACAATGTGTTTTTTAATTATGTACGCAAATGCACTCATACTGGGTGTTTTAGTGTTCACATTTAGATCAATTCGCATTAGAACAATTTCATCGTACATTTTATACTAAAGTTACCACTAATAAAATGTTAAAAAATAACATTAAATTACTATGTTATATTATAAATAGTAACAGCTATTTCTAACCCATTTTAAAGTAACAGAGATAAATTAAGATATTGTAATGAATTTTTCTGGTCAAATTAAAAAGGTCAATGTAAGGAAGAAGTAATGTCAGACAAAGTTGTAATTAAAACAAATAAAAACTTTACACAGCTGAAAGATAAAAAACACTTAAATCAACATGATAATACACTTGGGAAAAATCGTATAATCTGTAATTTATATTGTCAGAATCTGCAATATCAATCCCATGATTCAACTCATTTCCCTCATAATAAACACTTTGATTCGCTTTGCATGAGATTGTTCCAATGTTAATTTTCGTGTTTAATTATAGAGTATGGCACCACGGGAATTGTTCTAAGGACAAGACTATTGGATGATCTGTTGTAATGACGGTTTCATGATGAGACATACCACTTCATCTCTCCCAGTTTTGATTTTTACGTTTCCAGGGAATAGATCAAAGTCGAAAATTTCCTCTTATCTAATAAAATAATGTGTAATACCGCTCATAAGGGAAATTTTTATATCACCAGTGTAATTTGATATTGTCACGAGAGTTTTTGCTTGATATATATACAATATATATATATATATATATATATATATATACCTGAATCTGAATTTCTTTATATATATATATATATATATACCTGTATGTCTATGTGATGCATGTAAACTAATTGATTGAATTATTGCTGTTCATATATGGTATTATCGATCATAGTTGTGGCTAATAAGGTGAACTTTTCTAATAAAAACTAGTAGGCCTGTTTCCTATATTGTCTATGCATCGTTTTAGATATCATGTGTTTTATTAATAATTTGAAAAAGAAATTTATCACCGTAGCTTTTCTGCATTTGCTGTTGGTAGAGTAGAGGCATGTCTTTTATAATCGGTCTTTAATATCTGGCATTTTTATTTGTTTCTTCATTTCGTTCTTTTTTCAATTTCTCCTTCCTTTTTTAATTTTTTTTTTTATGAAAACCGCGATCTCAACAAATTTAATACATTGACGTTTAAAGTTGTTAGAAACAAACATGCATAAAGATTTCATTTAACAAAACTGTATGGTGACATTTCGTTTTTCGGATGGTTGATTTACAAATCGTACTAGAAGAGATTTATTCTTTTACTGCTTTAAAGTTTTGTATATGTTGCATATTGTTTATGTTACAATAAAACTACTACCCAACCTTAATTCATAAAATTGCACAAAAAGCACAACACCAATATACAATAATTATCCTGTTGAATAAAATCCTATTTAGGTCGGATCTTTTCAACGTTTCAAAGTATTCGATAATCTATAATTCTCAAATATTGACTGATTAAATTATGAAGCTGCTAATGAACTTGACATAACATGTTCGAGATGTTTCATTTTACCAGATAGCTCAAATAGTTCAGATAGTCATGATGAATATGTAAAATGTAAATTATGTTGTAACGCGTTATCTGCTTGTATATATACGTACTTATCTACTTGCATATATACGTACTTAAGAACATTTGTTGCTAGTTAAGGCCTGTAAGCTCAAAATTACAAATATTGACATTAAAGATGTTATTGGACACCATCTTCAGTTCAACAGTAAGATCAAATTGATATATACATTGATAATTGTTTTTCATCCATATAATTATTTCTTTTTATTAATTTCAAATAATATTAAGACAGTCACTTCTATCTATACAAAATAGGAATACTAAAAAACAACCAATTAACGCACGTTTTTGATGGTAGTTCTATATTGAACTTAAACAGTCTTTCCTCGTCGTAATGTCAAAAATGTACGATTTATAAGTTTGTTTTTATATTGATTCGCATTTATCTTCAAAATCTGTCAAAACTGTCATTTATTGTTCAATGTAATTTTTTTTTTTTTGGGGGGGGGGGATTTTTTTTTATTATTGCAAATGTTCATGGGAGATAACTTATATAGCATTCTAATTCGAATCATTAGCTGTTATCTTTCTATTTTATCATCAAAAGAAACTATTTTTCATTATATATATGATAAATATGACGAAACCTTAAAACCTTGCATGATATTAAACCACACAGAGGTGTAAAATTTCATAAGTGGACAACGCAAAAAACAACATTTTAATAGATACTAAAATTTTTAGGTGCGATAGGAAATGAGACTTCAGACTTTATAACATAACTTATTTACCAACTCATAAACATCTATATTGTCATTTTATTAATAATTAACCAATATATGATATAGCATACTCGATGAATAGAAACTAATATAAATTGGCACGCTAGCTGATGCAATAAGGGCAATGGTTTAACGGTTTAATTTGTTTGTGTTTCGGGCTCAATAAAGCCATACACCTATTGTATCTTCCAAAGATATTATTTAATTGGTCATTGAATATCTATAAATTCGTTAATTGTCAAGAATGACACAATTATAAGTTCTAATTTCTTAAAGTAAAATAATTCGGATATAGTAATATAAATGAAAAAGAAAAAGTCCTTCTTCATTGAAAAGTCGTTAAGCCATTATCATAATCATACTTTAAGGCATCAAAATATGCAATCTTCAGTTACGTCGTTCTGCATTCTTATTCAATTGATACTTGTCTAATTTTATGAGCGCCAGTAAAACAATGAAATATGTTAATTTGAAACACAATATGTCATTTTATTAATATCAATTAAGAAATTTGTCAAATTCATGTATCACAATTTCTTTCCTTATTTTCGAGAAGGATTTAATTTCAACTGCGTGTTGTTTATACATTCTTAGAAAATATATTAGGTTTAGTAACATTGTATTTGAAGTTTTAGTTCTTATGGTCAGTGATTTTTTAGAAGGTAGGTCAAAGTTCAATAACTTGTTTCCGGAGAATGATTGTATACTAGTATTTTACGTATTATTCCTTTACAATTTTATGACTTTCATGGCAAAACGAAAGTAGTCAATTTTATTAATTGAGAAAAACAGAAACTCTTTTGATATGAGAATAGTTGTGATTTTTATATGGCAAAGCATTAAGAGTTAACAATTGTATTTAAACGCGGAACAAATACTCAAACATACCAAAGGATTACGTAATTTTGTATCAACGCAAAACGCTGAAGTTAGTCCCTTTTCAACACTGCCTATAGTATTAAAGTTTATTTCACGAAAAACAATGTTTCTTTTAAACTTTTAACAACATATTTATACTCAGTGTCACACATCTATGAACACATTAAATACATTTTGTTAACAGAATTGGAGTTTAAACGCTATCATATCATGGAACCTCAATTTCAATCTCCACATGTGTTTGAGTTTACAGACATATCGTATCATTTAGTTTTTTATTTCTCGTATGATATTTTTCATTATTTATTTTATATTTTTGATATATTTTTTGCAATTGATGCTCCATTTCTATCTTTATTGAATCACACACACACACACACACACACACACACACACACACTTTTTTTTTATTACCTTAGCCACTCAAAGGTTTTTTTTTTACAGTTTCATATATTAACCTGCAAAGAGTGATATGAATTAATTAATTTATCTGCGTCATTCAACTAACATTGTCTTTATATTTAAAAAAAATTCTTTTGTAATTGTCCTATATTTAAAACAGCAACATGTCCTATATTCGTTTGTTTTAAGGATTGACAGCCGTGTGATATAATTGATTTAAAGTCGAGTTTCTTGCTCGTTTAATACGCTGACATGGTGCCAGCATGCAATGTGTTAATTAAATAATAATAAAATTAATTAAAGACTTGTTCTTGTGATTAAATGTGGTTAACACTAACGTTGGTTTAAAGTAAATGAACTTAAAACCATTTTACAAATTGTGTCTCCATGATAAGATTATGACATATTTAAGCACGACCTCCTATGCTACTATCAATCTAATATTTTTACGTACATTAACCTTTGTACAAGAAAATATATTAAGAAATTTAAATCTACTAGTAGTGTAATCATGTAACAAAGCACATATCGGTTAATGCCGTCATCGATCTACTATTTAAAGACAAATCCCTGGCCAAACAATGCCAGAATTTGTCTTTTTAAAACACAATTGTAGATGTGTAACTGATTATTAATAAAAATTCGTAGATTTGTGTTTGATTACCAATACAAAAATCGTAGATTTGTGTTTGATTACAATACAAAAAATTGTAGTTTTGTGTTTGGTTATCATATCAATATACTCCACATCATTCAAATTCACATATAATCATTGTCAATATTTTATGAAGCAATTAGCATTTGCATAGCATGAAATTTGGGAAAGTATTCTTGTGCTCAGGTATATCCGAAGGTAACTCAAGACTTTTCAGACACAAAAATCAATATGTTTCCATCATGTACCCACATTCGTTATTACCATTGTCTATATTATACAATTTTATATTTCAAGTACACTCTTTACGGTTTATTATCACAGCAATTTATAAAATTATCAATGAACAATTTCTTGTACAAGCATAATGCAAATTATCAACTCTTAGTATTTATGGTTGATGGATGATTCGGGATGGAATAATAACTTTAAAAAACAAATTATTTCTAATTTTGATTAATGGACATTTTTGTTATAAATATCGTCTTATAATTATGTTTAGAAAATTATAAGTATTATTTTGATAGTCGTTTAACCAATAACAGTTGTTTTATAAAACTGTTCGGTAACAGTGGTTAATTAAGTACGTGATTCACGTAGGAGGTGCTAACATTACTCACCACACATAGGTATATATTGACTACCTGTGGTTTACTAATTTGTTTCCGAATCTTAAAAGACTAACTTTTTAATGAAGCATATTGTTTAGTATTATTTGTTTCTACATATAGTTCATCAGCTGGTAATAACTTCATGGTGTCTGGCGAATTCATGTAAGCTTCCATGTTATAATCTGCAAGATATCTGTATTGCCCTATATCTGTTAAATCATTTACCCCAGTATTTTTTTGAAGATGTAACTTTGGTGGTATTTTTATCATAGTCAACGGTCGTGATATATATATATATATATATATATATATATATATATATATATATATATATATATATATATATATATATATATATATATATATATATATATTGTAATAAAAATAAGCGTCCGAACACCTGTAATATTTCTTAAACTAACTTTATTACACATAGTCTATGATTTTTTTTTTTTTTTTTTTTTTTTTGAAAAAAGTGGTTTTAAGGAATATTTGATGAACTAGAACAATGGTTATATAATCAAATTAATGATTTAATTTATTGAAGAAGATACTGGGAGAGTGTATCTTGTATCTTGTATTATGAAACAGATGATTGTAATACTGGTGAATGACAGTGCTTTACAGCACGACCGAATGCCATACTTTTCCAAAATAAAGTTTAGCTAAGTCTATGTATATGAGATCCGTATAGAAATGATAAAACTGTCACAGTAAAACTAACTGAAAATCTACAATTAAACAGAGTTAAAAAGTGTTTAGTATTAATTTTTATCTTGACACTTATTCAAGACATTTTTCAAAACTTGTACGTATCAGTAGTCTTTATATGTACTAATTTACAATTACCAAATGTTTCTGATTGCTATGGGAATGTTGTACCTAAGGCTCGTGTTATTTAGTAATTACTAGTTACGTATCACTACAAAGCATTATATAAACTGCTTACCTGTTTGTTGTAGCAATTGCAATCATTTTCATAGCTTCAAGTTTACGTGCAGCTTCAAATTAGTGGCGTAGCGTTTGATAAACTAATAAATAATTAATTGAAGATTTTTTTTGGTTGATAGTTGCCCGCACAACTAAAACTGTACTGTTGTATATTATCTTTTTATGCAAAGTATGTGCCACCTTTAAAGATGGAAAAGAACGGGACAATTTTTTTTTATTTCAGAAAAACAGAAATACAACGTTTATTTATGACCGATTTTTAGATGGCAGGAAAATATCTATTAAAACGAATAATACATGAACAATGTCCAATTCAATGACATCTTTAGTGATTACGTTCCTTACAGTATCATAAATAATAGATGTTCTTTCAGATTTTAAAATCAAATTTGTAAGGAAATTGACATTTACTGTAATAATTGTAACAACTTTGTACATTTGACATTTCCCGTTGTGTTCTACGTTACATAAGACGGCTTTAATATTTAATAAAGGAAGGGAAAAGACAAGACATATGTGTATGTTATGTATTATTTTTCTGAAGGTTTAGAGAGTTTTATTTCTAACTGCAGAAAGAAATCGATAAAAAAAACATGCTATCATGCTATAAATAATTGTAAGAGAAGAAAATGATTGATGGAAAAGAACATAGCTTAGCTTATCGCATGTACCATGTGAACCAAACAAAAATAATAATAAATAAATAAATAAAAATTCAACCGGTTGGGTTAATTACAATCTTTTGTCTGTCACATGATCTCTGAAAAATACCTTTTTCAATGTTTTACTTATTTGGCCTTAAGTATCTTGATCTTTTTTAAAGAGCTCACGTGAAGCGTTAGGAGAAACGAAACTAAAAAGAAAATACCATCTGAAAAAGAGTGTTTTAATAAATAAATAAAAAAAAATTCAGAATGTCTCGCCGATAGATTGTGAACAATGTATTTGCAAGTTAACATATTGTTGCTAGAATTAAATATCCCTATAGCCTTTTTTGAAATAATAAAAAAAGGTTATAAACTACCTTCAAATCAAATTAAACATGGAAATGATTACACACAAATACACACACACACGTGTGTGAGTGTGTGTGTGTGTGTTTGTATGTGTGTGTGTGTGATTTAAAATATTTGTTACCGTTTAAGTTAACAGAAATTTCTGTCAAAACAAAAACAAAATTCGTTTAATCTAATATTCACATGCATATTAGATACCGGCACGGTTGAGAGTGGAAAAAGGTAAATAGAAAATAAAACAACAAACTGTTTGATTATTGATACGTTGTATTTTGAAAGCAATCCCCTATGGGCAGAATGAATGACCAAATAATACACTTATGAACAAAGTTACCGATAGAAACAATAACTATATACTACGTTTACATACAACATTACCGTTAGAACGACTGCCTTCACAAAACATTCAAAATACAAAATTACCTTTCAAGAAGATGATAATATAATGCATGCATCAGTAGCGATAACAAAAGTGTAAAGGTACCTTGATGAATCAATTTATAAATAAACGCCTTTGATTACCTTTGTTAGTTTTGATCATGTCTTTATTAATGATGCACTTTTTGATAAAGACTCTGATTGTGCATGTTCTGATTTAAGAGTCATACAATACCAGTGTAAGAAATGTAATAGAAGCACGTCAATTATACCTATGTGTGTCCTCATTAAGGGTAGAAATGACGTCTTTATCGCGTGTTCTTAGTAAACCAATTACTCCATCGTAATCAGAAGAGAAGGACTTATTCTATCTTCTATCTACTGTTACGTAAGTTTATTCAATGCGTGACATCTTGTCAGAAATCGTGTTATAAATCATTACAGTTCTGCCAAGCTAATTGAAAAGATGAATGACAAAGACAGACTTAGCAATAAAAAGGCGTTATATACGCAAACTGCTGCCTTATAAATACTTCATCTCGTTTAACGCATCCAAAACAAAATCGATAGTAATATAATTGGCCAATTTTTGATTAAAACATCACAAAATGTCTTTGTTATTTTATATCCAAAAAATCTGTTTTTAAGGGGAGAAATAAAAATATTGAATATTTTAAAGTCAAATTTTATGATGTATTTATAAATTTTGAATAAAATCGAAAGCATGCGCTTTGAAGTTTGTTTTTTAGTTAATTTTTATTTTTTTTTTTTCTAGATTGTAGTATATGAGTTAAAGTTTGAATGATAATTTCCTAGAATGAAGCATTTGAAAAACCAGAAAAAGTTTATCACTTTTACTCGGGAAGGTTAGTCGTGCTAATTTTCTTGTTTATATTCTATTAGTTTGATACATATTTTTTATTTCGTACAAATGTTTCAGTTTGATAAAATTGATGATGGATTACTTCTTTGTTCTTGTTTTAAAAGTAGTTTTTTTTTTTTTTAAAAAAAAAAATTTTCAATTGATTTTTGTATAAAGTTTGCGATCTTGATTATATCTTTCAAACATTGGAATATTTTATACGCAAAACTTCTTTTAAAAGAGAGAACACTAGGAAATTAACTTTCAGATATGTTTATTATACATGTATTATCATACCTTAACTTTCAGATATGTTTTTTTATACATGTATTATCATACCTCAGCTTTCACATATGTTTATTATACATGTATTATGATACCT
Source organism: Tegillarca granosa (assembly GCA_029721355.1). NCBI lineage: Eukaryota > Metazoa > Mollusca > Bivalvia > Arcoida > Arcidae > Tegillarca > Tegillarca granosa. Next base: position 6,259,258 of record CM056608.1, read on the forward strand.
CAACTTTCAGATATGTTTATTATACATGTATTATCATACCTAAACTTTGATGCAATACCGCATTTATAAATGTATGACACATTTTTATTAAATTATATCTTTGAGAAAAATAAAAAATATATCAAAAAGCATTCTTAAACATTATTAAAAAAGATATATTTCTGCAATACATATATGCTACGTAAGTGTTACATTTGTTATCGAATGCCTTTTATTATCCGGATTCCTAGATGTTTCAAATAGTTCTGATTTATCAACAATTGTGAAAAATTGTGGATTTTATCATTTTTTGCACACGTTTATTCAATAAAAAGCAAAGTGATCATTTTACATCATACTTATAATATTCATATTATGCTTTTTTCACGTCAGTCTTTTATTAAATTTTAGTGCTAAATATAATTCCTATCGTATGTATTTCATACATAGCCTATACGTGCTATTTTCTACATTGTGACTATTCACATATAATGCTATTAATAACGACAAAGAAAAGTTGATTCACATACATGTCGTACATTTGCATTTCCTCCACTTATTAACGACGTTTTATGTCTGTAGTATTAATATTTACCCTATTAGTTTGTAAAAAAAAAAATAAGAAACATAGATTTATTAAAGCAACTTTCTTAATACATATTTTATTAAGAAAATACATAGTCAAACTAAAGTTACACTAATAAAGGTTCTAGAACACACACACACACACACACACACACACACACACACACACACACACACACACAGTGTATTGCCTATTATTTATCATTTTAATAATTTGTATATTCTAAGTACACATGTACCAAAATTGATGTTGAAACTCATGCAGGTGTTATTACAATTAATAAGTCGAAATCATCATCAATTACCTGAAAACAAACTACCACTTACTAAATATGACTGAGTCATAAAAAATATGATTAGGTTGCTGATGTGCGAAAAAATAATGTACTTGGAATTCTCGATGAACTTTCCCTTTAACAGAAATAACACAACATGTTTAATAGTCGAAAGGCCAAACCGATGGGTTCGAACAATTAAAATTGCCATGTGATACTGTAGAAGGAAATTTTTAAAAGCTTCTAAAATTTTCCAGAAAAATAAAATTTTCATTTGAATCGTTATACAAACGTATTTGTCTGTTGGAATTAAACTAAAAGTGTTATCATTCAATTAAAAGAAAGTCCTATGGGCAGTTCCTTGATTGAACAAATAATGTTTTGAAAAAAGTAATCATCACTAAACTGTTCAGCGCCAAATGACAGTGATTTCCAAAGAAATAGGTCCAGGAATAAAAGATCTGGAAGTGATTTGACCGCATCCGTGGCTCAGTAGTAGAGCCAATGACCTTTACACCCTATTGCTGCAGTAAAGGGCCCAAACCAATTCTTTATCAAAAGTGTCGGAAGGGACACCTAATATGAGTTACTAACAGGTAAATTAGTTATTTGTTTCTTAAAATTGTTATGTATTTCCAGATTTTATCACCTCTGGTTAGAAAATTTAGATCAATTCTTCAATGTGTATGTTTCCTAACGTCCTCATTTTTTAAAAAAGACACCATGTCCTCGTAAACTTTCACATTCAAACATTTTGAAGACAAATTATTCACACATATACCGCAGTTACTATTTTTTTTACGGGTCCCTAATATTTTCGACCCAAAGAGAGATGAGATGCGCCCATTCCGACACTAGTTGGTATCCGTAAATTCCATGGGTTTTACTGACCCAACTCACAATCGTCAAATAAGAAGTATGTTTGGGTCAAAGGAAATCCGGGCTACTTTCGTAAAATAAATTACGCATTCGTGTTCTAAAGTCTTTGACGGCAAACTATAAAATATTTATATTTTAATTATAGTTTTATTTTTTAATTAAAGCGTTAATTAATATGGTTCTGGTCCTTCTTTTACAATCATTCACTCAATCGAATGTGTACTCAACTCAAAAAAAAAAAAATATCAATTTTCTAAGGTGTTGACTACTTAAAAATCAGAATCCAATGTTATAATTAAATTATTTTGTGTAGGTTTGTGAACAACACAAATATTGTCTCATAAAACTTAAAATTCTTAAAATATAGCTGAGAGAAAAATGGGAATGTTTGAGTTGAATGTTTACTCAGTTGGAAAAATTGATACTTTGGCTTGATCAAAGGCATGCAGTTTACACAAAACAATTGACCACTTTAATTGAATACAAAATTTTACTTGATGTTTTAGATAGATCACTAATGTTTCTTCTAACTTATTACCTGCTGTTGATAAATTGAGTTTGTAAATAGTTTTGGTTTTACGTAACCGATTATTTGACTAAATAAGGAAAGATACAATTAAAGAAAAATTGTTTACGTCTCTACAAGTCTAAAAAAGACTATGTTTGTCTGCACTTAAGAAATCGTTGTAAAACGCAAATAATGAAGTTGAAACAAGTTGAAATATAGACAATACCCAGTAGGGAACCACTGAAACTCATATTTCTTACAAATTTTCTTAAATATGAATTCTCTCTCTCTCTCTCTCTCTCTCTCTCTCTCTCTCTCTCTCTCTCTCTCTCTCAGTTACACACTGAACTTTCACAATTTAACAGTTCTCTCTCTCTCTCTCTCTCTCTCTCTCTCTCTCTCTGTCTATGTGTGTGTGTTGTGTGTGTAGAAAGATTAAAAACGATTCAAACTTTGACTTAAAATTTGTACAGAATTTTAACATTAACAAATACGAAGATTCTGACTTCATTACATTTAAAATGATTTTAAATTAACAAATTTGAAAAATAATAAAAGCACGGACACACACACACACGCGCTAACGCACAGGCACACATAATTGATTTTAATAAAGACATTTCAAAGTGTTCATTCGTTACTTCAATGCGTTTCGTAAAATTGATTCACCACAAAAGTTTAAAAATCATTACTTAATTAAGATTTTCTTTAACCTACAACTTGTAAATTTGAAACGTCAATAATGTTATTAATTTTTCAGATATTTGGAAATTTATGTCATTTTAGAGATCACTTTAAAATAATACATCTATATTTAGTTCTTCAAAGATGATTATTTATTATTGCGAACAAGATCGTCAAAATGTGCTAAATAAAAATGAAGAAAAATCTTAGATAAGAAATCATTGTGAGACTGGGGCCGTTAAGAAAATTTGTCTATGACACTGATTGTAGTGGAGTAAAGGAGTTTTACGCCCCAGTCAAGATTCTCATACTTTTTTCGAGGCATTCAGTTCTGGGATGGTGGAGGAAACCAGAGTACCCGGGGAAAACCATTGATTTTCGGCAAGCGTAATGAAAAGCTCTCACACACTAGGATCTGTCCCGTGTGGGATCCGAACCAAGGCGGTGAGAGGTACTATGATCCGTAAACGCGCGCTTTAGACCACTCGGCCACCGAGGCCCATGTCTATGACACTGAGATATATATTTTAATAATATACACAGTTTTAAGTTATTTTGATGATATTTGTTGTAATGGTGTTTACATTCGCATCAATCTTTTTTAAGATTTACGCGACAACGCAAGCATATTTATCTCTATGGATTAATATCAAATACGTCCATGTATAGGTGAGATAAGCAAGTGATAAAGTAGTCATCTAATAACCAACTATATCTTGTTATAAGCAGGAGTTTAAATGTACATGTATTTCAACGAAAAAATGATCAAAATTGAATTGAAATTAAAGTCATGGTTCTGTCGGTTTGGAACTTAAAATAAACGAGGTCCCGTGTCACTGTAAGCATGATCAAAGTTAGGCATATTAATTTTGTTCTGTAAATGATATATCATATCTTTCTTCTAAGACATATTCCGATTTATTTTAGATAAATTTCTTGTCAATAAAATCAAAGTTTGTTATTTTTTTTAATACAATTTTTGCAATTTTTTTGCAATCAGATAAATCGATTTAATAGTTGTCTTTCAAACTTACTTTTTTTTCGGAACTGATTCTGTTTCAATGATTTAAGTTTTTTACGTATCAACTTATCAACTGTGAAAATCGAATTTATAAACAAAATAATGTTCTCTGTTTTGAAAGGCAGAAACAATTGATTCAAATGTTCATAGTCTGCAAAATCACAAAACATTGTTTTGTTATTTTGCATGACAGTATCTGTATTTTCATCATTTTCAACTTAAACATTCAAAGAACGGTAAGACATCGCCGTCAAGATTCATTTACTTGCATCACTTTTGAATTTTAACTCAATAAGGAAAGAGAATCGTGTCTGTTAATTTTTTCTTAAATTGAAAATAAAAAAATGTTTTACAAAGATTTCAAACCATTTGTGTTACACAATAGAACGCAAAGAAAACAGTCTCTACAAAACCGCTTTATTAAATTAGAAGTTCTCTTTGAGCAGATAAAATGGCTCGAAATTGTTTAACAAAGAAGTGATTTGAGATAACCAATTTATTACTAAGATGTTTCTTTTCATCTAATGGAATTAGAAAATTAAATGCTGGGAAACAATTATCACACTCGGGAGATGTGTTAATTAATTTACTTTTAATTTGATAAATTTCGCTTAAGATTTGAACAAAAGCCAAAAGTCAAATAACTTTTAATGACTTTATAAAAAAAAAAAACAATGTATTGATTTGTCTATATAACGAGATTAATTAAACGGGTTAAAAGGTCGATTATTTGCTTGATGTTGTTTTTTGTGCAAAAAGGTAATGTAACAATTACTTTATTTCTGCCGAGCTTCTATCATCACTGCGGTAGCTCAGTTAGTAGAGTGCTCGCTCCGTAAGTTGGAGTGGGGTCGAACCCCTGCTGCGTCTGACCAAAGACTTGAAAGTGGGTAGTGACTGTTCTTTCGCCAAGCACTCGGCATTACAAAATGAAATCATGGTCGTTTGGACCCTTAAAATAAACGAGGTCCCGTGTCACGGTAGGCATGGTACGATAAAGAACCCCGCTGTATAATGTCATCAGCGCAACACACAGGCAAAATTTCTGCACTTTCGCCCATAGCTGGCGAGGTCTCGATATAAGTGAAATATACATGACTTGGACGTTAAACACCATTACTCAACTCAACTCAACTCCGCCGGGCTTCTGTCTGAAAGGAATAAACACATAAGGGTTTACTTAAAATATTATGTGACGTTTGCAAGGTAAAATTTAATTCCTTAACCTTTTTTTTTTTTAATTTTAACAGTGAAAACTAATCGGACAAAATGGTCTAACAACTTTTTTTAAATTCATCAAACGTGAATGATTTTGATTTATTTTATCTCATAAAAAAGAGTAAATTTTACAATCCTTTCAAATAATTTTGTTGATTCAAATTCTATTTAAATGTGAAAAGCTTGTTCTTGTCAATCAAAGTCAGAAGATCAACAAAACACTACCATGAGCAAAACTTAAACTGGCAACCATTTTCTCAATCTTTATTTCATAAAAGAAAGGCATTTTCGTAAATCGTAATTATGTTTAACCATTTATCATCGATTTATCATCATTAGATTTTAAACACATCAATTCAATTAAGAGAATTTATAAAGAAATTGTTTTCTGTTTTATTTCATCTACAATTTGAACATTCGTTTTCGACAAAAGACATTTTATTATTTTCATTTATTAATTCATAGATATATCTTCTCTTAATTTTTAAAACAAATTATAGCTTACTTTGTACTAACGCGCATTCGGGACAACTATGTGATAATGTACTAACTCATCTTGCATGACATGTACCAAAGTGCTTTGATATTTTTACTTCGAGTTACACTGTAAGCGTAGTGGTCCCCAAAGGGGTTTTGGCTGTCTGCTATGTATAATGCCATGTGTCTATGATGTGTACCAAGCTGCTTTGGTGTTTTAATTTAATTATTATGCCATGTGTGTATGGCATATACCAAGCTGCTTTGGTGTTTCACCTCGCGTTACATTGTAAGCGTACTGGTTCCTCCAAAGGGGTTTTGGCTGTCTGCTATGTATAATGCCATGTGTGTATGGCATAAACCAAGCTGCTTTGGTGTTTCACTTCGCATTACATTGTAAGCGTACTGGTTCCTCCAAAGGGGTTTTGGCTGTCTGCTATGTATAATGCCATGTGTGTATGGCATAAACCAAGCTGCTTTGGTGTTTCACTTCGCATTACATTGTAAGCGTACTGGTTCCTCCAAAAGGGTTTTGGCTGTCAGCTATGTATAATGCACATGTGTGTATGATATGTACCAAGCTGCTGTGAAGTTTCCATTCGAGTTATATTGTAAGCGTACTGGTTCCTCTAAAGGGGTTTTGGCTGTCTGCTATGTATAATGCCATGTGTGTATGGCATGCACCAAGCTGCTTTGATAGTTCAATTCGAGTTATATTGTAAGCGTACTGGTTCCTCCAAACGGGTTTTACTGTCGTCTTTGTAAACTGCAAGTGTTTGTATGAAATGCACCAAGCTGCAAAGAAGATTATATAAAGACTGATTTGATGAATATCTCAAATTTTAACAATGACTACTGGGCGTTTTAGTTTTTAAATATAAGCCGTGATTCTGGTTCCATTAACTTTTGAAAAAAAAATGTCAAAAGTTATAATAATCATAGCAAAAATAAAAAATAATAATAAAATAATGAAAAAAATAAATAATAAATTCTTGTTGAAAGGCTAGGCCCTGTATGT
>CM056608.1:6266001-6300016 GCA_029721355.1 Tegillarca granosa
ACATGAATATAAAAGTGAAATCATAGCATAGCACGGTAAAAATAGGAAGAAACTAAATAAATGGATATAATTCATACAGAAGTTATTGGTAAAATATCATTAAAATGAGCATGTTTATTGAGTCGTTGCGTTCATAATTGACAATGAACGACAAAAACCTTGTCACTCCGTGTATGAATACATGTAAAATGCAATACACAATCCGGAACTACATTAGGTTAACAAACATGGCTATCACGTCACTTTTGTTTATATTCGAGACAAGTTTGAAAAACGCATTTACAAAATTTTACAAGAACAGTTCAATGGTTAAATGCACAAAATAATGTTCTCGGTCTGATATTCAGCTGTTACTTCTACTTGACTCCCCTGATGTGCTTGTGTTGTAGACGGGAATTTTTTATTCTTAAATTCAATGAATAATTTTTTTCAAATATTTAACGTAAATATAACAACGAGTTCAATTGTTAAATGTGACATAGGTGTTAAGAGTAAAACAGTTAGTGGGATCGCAATTTGAATAATGACTTTCAAGTAAAAATATAAATGTAAATATAAATATAAATACCATAAACATAAATAAATAAATAGAAACATAAAATGAAATTAAAAATAAATAAACCTGACTTATGTACTTTTGTATCGTTAAAATTGACAAATGATGAAATGATCCGATTTTCCCGGAACTACATGAGCATGAATATGAATCGAAACAGTCATTAAAATGAGGATCGCTTTTTATTAACGATCCAAGCAACAGCTTTTAGCTATTTTAATAATATAAATATCATTATGAAACGAAACCAACTGTCCGGTTGTCATGGTGATGGTATTTTGTTATATAATATATATTATTTTGTAGTGTGACTGCTTGTTTTGTTGGATGATTGAGTGGAGTATTTACATTCAGATTTTCATTCCTACCGATGCCGTCCGTTCTAGGATAATGGAGGAAGCCACAGTGTCAAAAATAAATAAATAAATAAATAAATAAATAAATAAATAAATAAATAAATAAATAAATAAATAAATAAATAATAAAATGAATAAAATAAATAACTAAAAAGCCAAACTTTGAGAAGCATTCTGTCACAGAACCTGACAGTAGGATTTGACCAAATTGGATCCCTTTCAAAATGATGATGGGTGGCCGGTCGTCTAGTTAGTGCATTTACTTCATGTTGAAATGCCCCAAGGCAGATCCTTATATGTGAAACGTTTTCAATAGCGGTTTATAATTCTGGGTACTCTGGTTTTACCACAGAAGAAGAAGAAGAAGAAGAAGAAGAAGAAGAAGAAGAAGAAGAAGAAGAAGAAGAAAAGAGAGAGAGAGAGAGAGAGAGAGAGAGAGAGAGAGAGAGAGAGAGAGAGAGAGAGAGGAGAGAGAGAGAGAGAGAGAGAGTTTTCAATGTATCTTAATACTTTTACATATTCCAATTTAAGATGCGTATCTTAATGTTGTGATTTCACCCCCCCCCCCTTTACATACTAACATTTTATTGTAAACTATAGAAATTGCTACTGTTATATGTGAATTAATTTAAATCTTTTCTGTTTCTGATTACATAACAAATACATTTTGTTTTTTGCTTATCAACCAAATACATTAATCAGTGTATTTGTGACAGACATATCTGTTGTACAAATCTTTACAAAATTAATGAATTTCAGCTTTCTAACTGCAAACACTCTATATTAATATATGGTATATAACAAATATATCTGTAACGAATCTTAAACATCAATAAAATTCAGAAAGAAATATTTCCAAATTTTGTTCCGTACAGGTAAACATAAAAATATTAATCATTCTAAAAACAATATTAAGCTATCTCAAATGTCTACTTTATTGACTAAGATAAGGTTCTCTTCAAATTACTTAAACTGCACTGTTAGATGCATTTTGTCATTTCTTAATGCACATCGAGTGGTTTAATAATTATTGCGTGTCCAAAGCTTTGATCAAAAATAGTTTCAATTTTTTATCAGAATTTAAAAAAAAAACTAATTATCACTTGTGAAAACAGGGAGCCTTAGTGGCGGCAGAATGCACTAAACGCGTGCATACAGACCAAAGTATCTGTTAAAGCTTAGGATGCAATAATATTCCAGCAGGTTTTTGTGTGAAAAAGATTGTAAATCCGTTGATAAAAGGACGCTGGTTACTCCTGTGTACCCTACCATCGATGAACTGGACGTGACGATTGACTTGAAAGAATCAAGATTTGGGCATAGATGCATAACCCCATTTATCCACTTAACTTGTGAATACAAAAACACATGCCTGGACGTACATCTATAACCCCATTACTTTGCTTATGAATACAAATACACATGCCTAGGCGTACATGTATAACCCCATTACTTTGCTTATGAATACAAATACACATGCTTGGACGTACATGTATAACCCCATTACTTTGCTTATGAATACAAATACACATACCTGGGCGTACATGTATAACCCCATTACTTTGCTTATGAATACAAATACACATGTCTGGACGTACATGTATAACCCCATTACTTTGCTTAGTGAATACAAATACACATGCCTGGACGTACATGTATAACCCCTATTACTTTGCTTGTGAATACAAATACACATGCCTGGACGTACATGTATAACCCATTACTTTGCTTGTGAATACAAATACACATGCCTGGACGTACATGTATAACCCCATTACCTTTGCTTATGAATACAAATACACATGCCTGGACGTACTACGTATAACCCCATTACTTTGCTTATGAATACAAATACACATGCCTGGACGTACATGTATAACCCCATTACTTTGCTTATGAATACAAATACACATGCCTGGACGTACATGTATAACCCCATTACTTTGCTAATGAATACAAATACACATGTCCTGGACGTACATGTATAACCCCATTACTTTGCTTATGAATACAAATACACATGCCTGGACGTACATGTATAACCCCATTACTTTGCTTATGAATACAAATACACATGCCTGGACGTACATGTATAACCCCTATTACTTTGCTTATGAATACAAATACACATGCCTGGACGTATATGTATAACCCCATTACTTTGCTTATGAATACAAATACACATGCCTGGACGTACATGTATAACCCCATTACTTTGCTTATGAATACAAATACACATGCCTGGACGTACATGTATAACCCCATTACTTTGCTTATGAATACAAATACACATGCCTGGACGTACATGTATAACCCCATTACTTTGCTTATGAATACAAATACACATGCCTGGACGTACATGTATAACCCCATTACTTTGCTTATGAATACAAATACACATGCCTGGACGTACATATATAACCCCATTACTTTGCTGATGAATAAAAAATACACATGCCTTGACGTACAGCTATAACCCCATTACTTTGCTTGTGAATTCAAATACACATGCCTGTACGTACATGTATAACCCTATTACATTGCTTATAAATCCTGGACGTACATGTATAACCCCATTACTTCGCTTGTGAATACAAATACATGTACACATGCCTGGACGTTCATGTATAACCCCATTACTTTGCTTGTAAATACAAATACACATGCTTTGTATCATATCCTATTTGTATGCTACATTACCATTAATCCGTAAGCATCTAGAACGATAATGAATACGGAGTCTTCATAATCTTCTTTAAGGAATCCTTCTTACTGTACTTCATGGAGAAAGATAAAATTATATAAATCAATATAAATTGTGCCATTCCGTTACGTATTTGTTTCAATCAATTTTGTCGCTATTATTTTTATCCTTTAAACCTTGGCATTTCGCCGTTTTTGAATTGATAATTGTATCAAATGGAAAACCGATACCATGTTTTAAAGTGGATAATGTCTTTATGTACAGTTATAAAATAGAATAAAGAAAATTTGTAGCTGAAAACATGGACAAACTTATGTAATGGGGATTAAAAATTTACATAGAATTAATTCAAACCCCATACGAATAATGAATAATGACTATATACAAAGTCATAATAAAAAGTGAAGCACATGTATGTTTTACTTTCAAAACATTTTTATTGAAAAAGTCCAAACAAGGTTACATAATTTTCATGACAGTTTTTCGTATTTTGTATTAATTTTAAAATCAAAGTACACTGTTAAAGTTCAGTTTACAAATGTGAAGATATATGAGACGAAATGGCAGGGGGAGATTTTATACATCCGTAAAGTCACGGGCAAGTCATGGTAATATTATGCCCGTCCGTAGGTACTTCTTGTCGCTCATTATCGTTTAAACAATATTGAAGAGTTTTTTTTCATTATCAGAAGAATACAGAGTACATTATATAAAGGTGTAACTTATAGATATTCGGGACTGGTCAGGGTCTTTTTTCAAGTAAGCTTAATTATCTTAAAACTGTATGGGGTTTGAAATGTAACTTCTTATCAATGGTTTTCTTATGTGCAGAACGTTAACGCAATGCGTAATGCTCTAGGTCATATGTCAAGGACAGAAAAACTGAAAAAAATTATAATATATATATATATAGATATATATATATATATATATATATATAATTTCGACATCATTGTGTCATTGTGGTTTGTATTACGATTGATTTTCTCAATACGATTTAAAATTTCAATATTATGATACTCTTCCTTTGTAATGCATATAAACCTGATACAATGTTAGTTTATTAATGAAACTATGACAATGTCATGTCATAGGGCTATATATGTTCTTCAATATTCTAATCGAGTACAAACAAACACAATAAATCCATAAACCTTCGCTGTCTACAGCAATCTCTATATATTGTCTAATGAATCATGATACACCTGTGCAAATTCTAACGCTAGGTATGATTTTGGTTATAAATAAATAACATTTTTCTGCAGGAAATATGTCATTTCCATGCTAGTATATAGATGATACGGATCTGTGCTGATTGTCTAGACGGTTCGTGCAGTAATCACGTTCCTGAGAATGTGTTTATGCGGTACTTAAACCCCCTGTAAGTAATACACATAGGTATTATTACAAACATACTATCCAAATCATTTTTCAATACCATTTCATTTACCTATCACTTACTAAGTATTAAAATTTGATAAAATTAATTTTAAAATAATCGAATCTCGCGTGTGCATACACCACTACAATGGCATTTCTAGCGAATCACGTAGACCCAAATATCTTTTGTGTGGGACAGTTAATTCTGTTAGCAACGGAATAGCATAAGGTGGCGTTTTTCAGTAATAACGACCTTTTTCGGAATATATGACGTAACGTTATCTATTTCATTTCGCACAAACGATAACAGGTACTGATCAGCTTGTGCGTTAATAAGTTCTATAATGATAACCCGAGTAATAAAACGTTACTCGGAATAATAAAATTTTACGACATTTCAAAGAATTGACGTTATGTTATGTTTTCAAGACGTACTATAAAGCGCGGTTACTCAGACATTCTCTGTTCCTAGTATTTTTTTTTTAAATCTTTGTCCGCCATAAGCAGTGCCTACTAATCATATTATCAATACTTAAAACCATGTTCAAACTCATATAACTGTATGTCCCGTTTGAATTCGTCCAATCAATATCTACACATAATTAATGTTTTGACAAATATATATACGTCAGAGATAAAATACTATGTGACGTCATTGAGTGATGTCACTTGACGCGATTTATCACCACAATTGTTCCTGTAATAAAAAAATTACTCTTTTGTTTGACTTCACTGTGTAATTAAATATATTTTTAAATAAAATAATAATGATATAGCATATAATATCTCTTATATTAAAAAAAACAGACTAATTTTTGTTATATTCTAAAAAAGGCTTGACAAGTCAAAATAACCGACACTTCAGAAAAATCTTCAGAAGACATCAGCAAAAGTATTCAAATGCAAGAAAGAATATTGTTCCAAACCAAATATAAAGGTATTGATCATCAGCCATTGAACTTCAACAGGTTTGGCTTCGTGGCATTATAACTTGAAATTCTACGCCTTCAAAGAGTTTGATTCTAAAATCAGACTATAAAGAGTTAACCAATAATAAATGACGGTGGTTGAAATAAAAGCCGATTATATATATATATATATATATATATATATATATATATATATATATATATATATATATATATATATATATATATATAAAGAGAGTTTATTACGAGTTTGAGGTCGAGATTTGGAAATTCCAACTGAGTGGTCAGATTTTTTATCTCAAAGGAGGCTCTGCGCGACAAAACAAAACAGCGATTTTTCTCTTTATATATACATCGTTTAGTAAAAATAAAGTTCATCATAAAAAAGTCTTTTTTTCGTTTTCTTAAAGTTTATTCGCACAAAATTATCATCGTTGCCAATTGTAAAAAATGTAGTCCCCGTTCAACTGAGATGGGCTGCACATGCGCACGCGGGATGCGATATGGAAAAATTATCGTACCACCAATTCAGTGAGATAAATCTATCACATATGCGAGAAATATATATATATATATATATATATATATATATATATATATATATATATATATATATATATATATATATATATATATATATATATATATATATATAATCAGCATACTTTAAAATTAGATGCACAATGTTTAATTAACAATATTTAAAGAGGAAAAAAAATGAAAATAGAAAACGCCATTGGAACCTGTTTTAAATACATTCCATGATGAAAAACATTTTATTCAATCCAATGAAGTTTTAACAATCCTTTTTCGACCGAAATTACGATTTTTTCAATAACTGTTTTTAAACAAACCTTTTTCGGCTAACATTACAAATTGTTTCAATAAGTGCAAACAATCCTATTCCGGCTGGTATTACAATTTAAATTATACCGTATTCAATTTAAGACTGAAATATCGTTGTTTACTTCATTGGACTATTCCCTTATGGTTGTATTTGTTTTTAATTGAAAAGGGTTTAAAATTTTTATTACGTGTATATACTTTAACGATGGCAAGATTCTGCATGAAACAAGGTTTCTTAAGACCATACATTTATTTAGAATTTTGGTTAATTAAGCGAAAGACGAATCGTTTGTTTTACAACAAAAATGATCTGCAGATCTTAGACATGTAATCTATACACTGTTACATTATAGCAGTGACCTTTTCTTTATCCAGAAATCATCAAACGTTAACCCGGTCACAAAGAAAATAATAAGCATGTCTGTAGAGAATAAAAATCAACTAAGAAATTGACAACGGGGTCTACTAAATCATATTTTAGGATCACGACATTCTATAATCGATAACTCCCGTAATATCTCCTTTCCCGTATTTTTGTTGTCATTGGTAATATTGTTACAGTATATATCCAGTGTTTTGGTGAATAATGAAGTCAACATTAAACAAATTATCTCTAGATTTATTGATTTCTGGCTTATTGTTAAGTAAACCTTTTTATGATTTGCAATTTTCTAAATAAGATTCTTTAAAACAGTTATTTAGCTTTGAAAACATGTGTTTAAAAATAATATTGGTTTAGCTTTATTTCCGTTAAAAACTGCAATTTGAAGTAAACTTCTTTGCCAGTAATTTTCAACAGCGTAAATTGTCTGTGGATTTTTTTCTATATCTTAAATATTTTTTCCAGGCTTTTCGATAAACTTTAACTATGTCAAACCAATATAAAATAGAGAATATTTACGACATGTGCAGTGAAACCCTTATAGTTGCAATGGGCCTCGGTGGCTTAATGGTCTATATTAAAGCGCGTGGTTACGGATCACAGCGCCTCTCACCGCCTGGGTTCGAATCCCACTCTGGACAGACCCTAGTGTGAGAAAGTTTGTCAGTTCGCTTCTCGAAGGTTGGTGGTTTTCTCCGGGCACTCTGAGTTCATCCACCATCCCAGGACTGACCGCCTCGAAATCAGTGAAAGCATCTTGACGTGGGCGTAGAACACAATTACTCCTAATTCACTAATTACAATCTAATTAATTAATACATAAATAAATAAAAACTTCTACTACTACTACTTATAATAATAATAATAATAATAATAATAATAATAATAATAATAATAATAATAATAATAATAATGATGATGATGATGATAATGATGATGATGATAATAATAATAATAATAATAGTAATAATAATAATAAGTATTTAAGAGACAGGATTTTAACAATTTTTTTGACATTCTATAAAAGATCTAGCTTCATGTCGGCGTTTTTTGTCCGTTTTATAACATATTTAGACACAAGCCTTTGACAATTTTTGTCACTTCGACGATTTCATCATTCCTAAATAGCTTTAGCGACTGAATAATGGCGATTTTCGCTTGTTGGAGATTGTTTTTAAACTATTGTTACATGATGTATGTTCCTATATATAAAAACTAAGATTTAAAAATGAATTAAAGAATCAACTCATCGTTGAAAAATCAATTTTAAGACTGCTGGTGGGATTTGGATTTATTGTAACAAATTTTCACTTAGCAACAACAAATACAACAATGTAACAATTGCACTTACTCCAACTCTTATAAATGATAAATGGAATAATAAGAAAATAAACATGTGCTAGACCTGAAGTTATACAAACATGAAATGTCGAAAACCGATTAACGATCTAGACAAATTTCACAAACATGTTTTTTTTTTCTAGGACGATTATCACCCTGCATCAATTTCTGTAATTTACTCTACAATTTGTTACCTCGTTTTGACAATTAACAGATCCTCAGACGGAACCATTATCGAATTAAGTTGATATTTTTTATATTATGATAAAATAAAGGAAATAAGGTAAAAGTTTTATTTTGATAAATAAATGTAAAATATAATTACTCAAACATGTGTTCTGTTAACTCCAATAGGGATGGTATTTCCTCATTTAATCACCTGACATAAAGGTCAATTTCATCAATCTTTATATATTAATTGGCCTTTACTAAATACTATAATATGCCTTCTTTTCTCTAGAGTTATTGCGATGTTCATTGTAAACAACCACATAATAAGCGTCAGACGTTTTTTAATGAATTGTTGTGAGATCAGTAGATCAATCTAGATTCATGAAGCCTAGTGCACAGGTGAGCTACATGTGAGTTTAAGGGGATTTTTTGGAAAAAATGCATACATTTGTAAAGCAACAATCTTATTTCTTTTTTAGATGACAGATCGATGGGTTATTTGAAAGCCAATTAAAAAGTATAACAAGATATATTGATTTGATAAGGTAAGTACTTTTTTTTAAATATTTTAATAATACATGTAAAAATATTTCCCCTCAATGAAATATACATTTTTTGCCCTCTAGAGATGTGAACTTCAGAATTGTAACCAGGCTTCTGTCAGGGGCTACCCTCGCGACTGTTCGACCATGCAAAAACATGCTTTAAGTTTCGCTTCTTTCATCAACTGTCACTGGTAGTACTTCTGTCGTAATTCCCTCTGCATCTGACCATGCTTCTTCTTCTCTACCAGCAACTGATAATCACGTGATTGTTCCATGCTCGGACCTGTGCACAACCCAGTCCAACAAAACGTCGCGGCGCATTGGTGTTTCCAATACCCTGTCATCCATACAATCGGGATTTTTGACAAATTCAACGTTTAATAGCTGTAATTTAACAATCAACTATGAATTTGTAACTTTGTTTGTCTATTCGAATAAAATTGTATGAAATGTTCTTTTGTTTCCAGCGTACTATTTTTTAAGCCGTCTATTACGTCACACAATCAGTGAGAAGGCGGGAATTATTTTGATTGACCTATTGGCTGTTCCCAGAATGTTTACATTGCCGACAGATTCGGTATATACCGGTTTTTCTTTCTTATTTGAAAGTATGTTAGGGAAAATATTGTAAATATAAAAAATGACAGTCAATTCGTAATAATAGCTCAACTTATTTCGGGTCACATGACTAGAAAAAGACCAATGAGATCATTTCCACAATAAGTGAGGTATAATAATTACAGTTATGATCTTAAATTTAAATAAGATTTTTAATATATGAAAAACTAACACATCTTTAACATCTTTTGGACAGAAAAATATTCCGATATTATGTTGTAACGTGTCTGTTTTACAAAAACAAGGCATGAATTTAGTATTTTATACTGCTTAAGTTACGGACAATAAGTTTTGAATTAAAAAAAATGTAAAATCACTGAAAATATCTAAATCTGGATGTCAAATTTTACTCCTTTATAATGATACAAATAATAATAATAATGATGATGATGATAAAATAATATAATAATAATAATTTTAAATAATAATGATAATAATAATAATAATAACAATAACAATGCATATCAACTCCTTGTTAACTTCGGATAGAATCACCGATGTTGCTTCCTGATCAGCGTGTTAATAAAAGTCTATTTTATATCCGTTATTTCCTAGTTTCTTGTCCCAGATGTCCTATTGCTTTTAATATTCCCAAATTTCTCCATTTTGTAAATTTGTGATAACTTATATCATGTTTTATCTTAACTAATCATTATTTTGGTTATATGTTAATTCTGTATATTTTGATTTTCGTTGTCCCAATACCACTTTTTTACTTACTTGATTAATATTCTTTAATATTTTTAAAATTAGGCTTATTTTTGATATTTATTTTCGTATAAATGGACCAGTCTTTGTAAAATAGTTGGAATGGTTGATGTTCATTCCAAAGTTCTACATGTAGCTACAAATTAACTGCAGCGTCCGTCCGAAGTCGGGGAATTTTTATAATCTGCGATTCCAATACATGTATATGATTATCATCTTCTAGCATTATCTTAGCTGGCTGTTTTATCATTAACTTATCTCGTTTTGTCTCCTTAGTTACCTTGGTTATTGCCAAGTACGTGCTATAGTTGCAAATTACATTGTTTTATTTTAACAACTTTATAGTGAAACAATTCTCCTTTGTGAATATCATTGAAATCCTTTGATGTGAAAGAAACGAGTCCAAGCTGCGCTTCAAATTAAATTTTCCCAGATACAATCTCTTCCACAAATCGGGATCGCTGAGATGTTTAAACACCGCGAGTATGCTAAAGATTACATCAAGTATATAGTTGATGGACATTTATAGAGTGTATCACTCATCAAGATAAACATCCAAAATTTTCTATTTTTCTTTTGATAACATTTGACAACATGTTCTTTATTGAGCTTTTTTTTGTTAAATATTGTTTTAAGCCACGAATATAAATCAGTTATTTTAAACGAACGATTAATTGTATGGAGTTTTAACGTCCTAGACAAGAACATTTCACTTATATCAAAACGTCACCAGCTTTAGTTGTAGTTGCAGAAATTGTTTTACAGTGCGCTGAGTTCAATGTGCATGGAGGGTTCTTTAGCGTGCCACGTCTGTCGTGACACGGGACATCGGTGGTTTTTAAGGTTTCCTCCGAAGGACCCCGTGACTTTCATTTCTCGATGCCGAGTGCTTGGCAAATGAACAGTTACTACCAATTTAAAGCACACTGCCCTAAGCGCATTGCAAAAAAAAGTCAAAATTTCTGCTACTTTATTTAGACTTCTCGATAAAATTAAAATATTCTTGACTGAGACGTGAAACCCCATTAAATCAAGTCAAATCAAGTCTTTTTAAAGCTGTACAAGACGTTGCTGAACTATTGAACTGCAAAATAAATTGTACCTTGATTAAAATATTAGCGTGTCATTACTACAATATACTTTTGAATAATATATTAAGTAAATCAAAATTATGACATATTAAAGTTTAATATATGACGAAAAAATTGGGATAACAAAATATCATAAGTTCCTGGAATAAATTGCCTTTCTAGTGTTATTACTTTAATATATTTTGCCCAGTAAAAGACAATAACACACTGAATTGAATTATGCAAAACGTCTCTATATGTATGATATAGAATCAAATTTAACACGAACTGTTTCCGATTTCAATCTTCCTAATGAAGACATCTGCGAAGACACGAATTGATTATCTTTAAAGCGTTTCACAAAATTCCTGTTATATTTAGATTTATTATTGTGCATTTAAAATTATTTCATTTTTTTTCTGAAGTACATGTAGTTGAAGGCTAAAAGATGGCGTTATTACAGCTTCGAGATATGGCAATAATGTAACTGGGTTATCTAAAACATAAGCCCAGTTTCCGTAACACTGTAGATCTGGTCCGAGTTACTAATCGACTAATGTATTATATGCCTGTAGACGTTTAATACAAAATCTTAAAACTATTAAGATATGTTAGTTACCAAGCATTAGACATTCCTGAAAACAATAGGAATATGTTATCTAAAAAGTATACATGTATTTGAAAAAAAAAACACTACTTATACAACGATATCATTACAAAATAATGTATCCAAAGTTATCTTTAAGGTTGTGTAATTTACTTTACATAATGTTCAGCTTCAATTCTGTTTGCTTGACCAATAACAATTAAGGTCATTACAGCGAGTATCATGAAACGCGCCAATTAATAACAAGGTGTAAGCCATTCGCGATGATACGTTTAAGATTACCCGTGATCTATTTAACATTTCAAACAGTTGTGACGGTGCGAACAAACGAGGTAACGTGTCATTTTTCATAAAAATATCTAGGCATGCGCAGCGAAACGTACCGGTAACCTGCGGCATTAAAGCTAAACCTCTTTGCAACATTATTTGTTGGATGTTTAGTTTTAGTTAAGTACAGTCTCAGTACAGTAGGTTTGACGGTATTGTTCTTAAACGCTGTAGAATCGGCCACATTCATTTTACACACTTTTTTATTTAAATTTAGAACCGCCTCTACAGTCTATCCCTTGTCAAAGTCAACAATCTATCTAACACATTTTGCTGGACTATGTTGACTTTGCAGATACAAGGAATATATTTTTTATTCAACATCATCGATGCACAATATTTTTAGTAATGTCAGTGGACATAAAATTTTAAACTTCCATTGGGAAATAAACTTGTTTGGACAAAATTAATCGTTTTGAGACATATTTAAGTGTTTTATATAGCCTACTGGTGTTATAATGGTGCTTTAACCTTTATTTTGATGATTTCATTCTGATACATTTTATATTTATTTACATTCTTTGACACTTTTGTATCTCTTTTTGTTTGGCTACAAATTGCTTTAAAATTGTTGATTCGGCTTCAAACAACAACTAATTACTCTCACATGATACCACAAATGATTATAATCCCAAATACTTCATTATCTTCAATACATTTTCACTTTTCTCATGACTATTCCAATGTGAGTCGTCTTTCTATAATATTTCATATTAGTAATCACATTAACAGTCATTGTCAACTTCGTCATAACGACAGTTAATCAATGTGTATTTCTTACGTACATATACATTGTGTTTTTTGTGTTTTTTTAGTATGATTTATGTCATTCCTCTGTGGTATCCATAAATCCCACGTCTGACTCAGGACGTTAAAGTCAAACAGGTACAATGTATGTCTTTGATAATTTACCTTGACAACGCACCTTGCACCCTATTGCTATCCCATTGAACATTTTGATTTCAACGCACCTGATACTTCTAAAAATGATTAACGAATAAAGACAACATAATATAGTTACGCAAACCCTTATACAACCCTATAACAACGTTACCAATCTAGTAACAAGCATTTCTCGTGGGGAATTTAAGTTAATGTCTAATCCGTGACAAAACACAATAATTTGTCAACTGAAAACCATAATGACAAATTTTATAAATTAAATCCTTTTATGGGATGTATCAAATAAATAAATAAACAGATTGATTTTAATTGATTTTCATCATCACGCAAAAGGGATTTGACAAATTCCAAAATTCATTATCCTTTTATGGGAAAGTTAAAAAGTATGAATAAAAAAAAGATTGCTTTTATGTTAATTGTTACTTAGTGCACTGGGAATTATAATGACAAATCAAATAAATTAATAATCCCTTTTACGTAAAAGAAATAAATAAATAAACAGGTTGTTTACATTTTAAAACCATATCCCATGAAAATCAGGAAAATAAGCCGAGTTTTTTCAAGGTGCGAAACGGAATTGCTCATCAATGTTGTAAAACAGAAGATCATTTTACTTTGATAAACGTAAGAAAATTTGATCAACATAAAATAATTATCACGTTTATTTTCTGAAACAATTTTTTTAAGCAAATAATCAGTATCCTATAAAATGGCATAAAATTTCGCCATACCTTTTTTTTTTTTTTTTCGTGAAAACAGGTATATTAACTCGTTGAACGGACAAAGAATCGCTACATGCAGTAGAAATCGATTGAGTATTACTCTGATTATCCGCCTGGCAGGTGAAATACAGTCTCTGATCAATATATAGAGAGAAAATGTCATTCGCCGGAATGTCAACATTTTAAAAGCGTACTAATATTACGGCATCATTCGGCTCACTGGAACAGTTCTTATATAAGTTTGTAAAAGAAAGATTCATAAACATTGGAAAATTGTACTTCTTCATATGATTGTGTCTAAAAATTGAAGATGGAATTTTTATTCTTGAATCAGGTAAATATTTTCCGTTTATTTAGCGTTTTATTATAAAATTTACAAGTTGTAAAGGTACACTTAAACAGAAACTTAAAAATTTTCATTCAAGATAATAATAATAAAAATAATAATAATAATAATAATGATGATTATGATAATGATAATAATAATAATATATTTATTGTCAGATAGACAAAACAAAAATAGTAAGTAAATTATATATTTATATATTATTTTCTGATGTTTACTTTATCTCGTTCAAAATTTAAAACTGATAGATTTTAGTAAAAAATTCTGCCTTTAAAATTTATAAAGGAACGCATTTGTTGTCCGCATATTATAAATCTTGATAAGCCATTAAAATTTGAATTTAATTAATAATGTTTACTTTCAATTTCAAAGCTTAAAATCAATTATAACACGCGGAATATCAAAAACCTTTTTCCTAAATGATAAATAATTTTCTTTGTAAAAATTTTTTTTATCATTTATTTTACGAAAATAAAGGAACAGACTTAAAATGCAATTTACCTGACATGAAATTTTACTCTTAATAATCACGAACTATTTTCATAATGTAGTAAATTTAAAAGAAAAAAAAGCAGTAGCTCTTTGCTAAAAGGAAAAATCGATACAGAACTATATGTTAGGTATATTAAATCTCGTCATCCTAGTTATTTTAATATTTTATTTTAAACCGTATACGTCGGCTTAATATGCAATATGCCATTGCATCATTATCAGCTTACGTTTACATTTTAGTCCCTGCAAAGAAAAGAAAAAAAATGGAAATGTAATGTCATTTTCAAAAATAAACTTTTTTATTGTAAAATAAATGTACCGTGCTTTCTATTGGGACACTTTTTATACTATTGTACAATCGGTTAACAATCACTTTAATTTGTGTTTTTATTGAAAAACTCTTCCCCCTCTTTTTTACGCATTCGATTAGGATTGCTTACTTTCGGGTGGTTAGGAAATATGAAGTACGGCATTTCAGCAAAGTCGCTGCTTGCCATTTATAAAGTTAGATCCAATGCCCGTCAATTGTTGGTTATGTTGTTTCTAGTGCAGATGCACCATAGGTATTGTTGCTTGCATAGATATTGCTTAGATATTGTCCAATACACGTTTTAAGCTATATATTGTTTTCTTTTATTTCGATAAAATACCTAAAATTGTCCGTATCTGGATATCTACACTTATTTGAATGTAAACGTTTTAAAAGGCAGCGTAATTTTTCTTCATCCATGATAAACTTTAAATTAACAAATCAACAAAAAAATTTAAATCCGTAATTGAAGAAGTATTAAGTAACACAGATGAACAAGTTAACATCTACTCACACACAGGTAAAACGTAAAGTATAATAAATTTCGATAAAGTATTTGATAAACATTACAGTAATGTAAAACTTTCTGTAACATAGCAACTTGGCATGGCAACTAAGCATGGCAACTTGGCATGACAACTTGGCATGGTAACTAGGCATAAAAAATTGGCATGGCAACTTGACATGGTAACTTGTCATGGAAACTATGCAAAACAACTTGGCATGATAAATAAGCATGGCAAGTTGGCATGCGACTTGGCACGGTAACTAGGCATGGCAACTAGGCATAGCATATTGGCATGGCAACTTGACATGACACTTTAGCATGGAAACTAGACATAACAACTGGACATGACAACAAGGCGATGCAATTAAATTAGATATATACTGTAGATAAGATAAACATACAATGAAAAAACTTTGTCACTATATAACGTGACAAAAGATAATTAGAGGTTATATACTTTTAAAGGGTCCAACCCTCTTACTACTGAATATGTAATTTTAGGATTTTGAAAAAAATCTAGACACTTCTGAAATATTTATCGGTGAATAGCTCCAAAATGTTTGATGCGGTTTCAAACATTACCTCGCTTACTTGTTGCACATCGATTTGAAGACTAAATTTGAACATTCATTTTCACTTTAATTTTTTGTAATGTTTATTGGAAATGCGATCTAGAGAAAAATTTCGGTTTGACATTTTCATAAACAATAATTATTAAAGATATATTACTCTAAATTTAAAGTAAAACCTCCTTTTTTAACACAAATGATACTTGAATGTCAAAACTAAGCTTCAATGCCTTCATTTATTAGCTGATAAAAATGCTTAATCGCTTTTAAAAGCTGTTCTTAAATTTAATTCCACATTCCATTTTGCTACAGCCATTAGACGTAAACATTAAAACTTGTATGAGAGATGTAATAGAGATTAATGCTTCTTTTCGATAGACGAAAGCTTTGACCTTGGAATGTGACTTTAATTTTTAAAACGTTGATAATGCATTTAGTTCTCAAAAAAGCACGCAAAAGAAAACCAAGGCACGCTGGATAAAAACAAGAATCATTTTAACGTATCCACTTTTGTGTGATTTTAGTCGGAAAAAATGAAGCAAAAACAAAACAACATTAATTGTAATCCCATGCACTTAGTATAACGCACGTAATGATAAATAAGTAAGTTAAGAACACGACGCTTAGTAAAACGACAATATGAATCTATTGTTACGTAAAAAAAACAAAAGAAAAAAAAAGTAAAAGAAAAAAAAGAGAAACAAAAAAAAAAAAAAAAAAAAAAAGAGAAAAAAAAAGTAAAAGAAAAAAAAGAAAACGAATAAAAAATTTTCTTTATAAAACATTATTTTTGTGATTTTTTTGTGATTTAATAATACTATTTTAAGATTTTAATTATTGAATATTAACGATAAACCTGCGTGTCATCTGTTTTTTTTTCTTTGACTATGGTCATCTCGATGCTTACATGGATGGAAACTTCTTCTAAAATCTTTAAAAGATCTTTCAATGTCTTATTCAGCCTTTTTTGAGAGCGATTGACATGTACAATGTTCCTTTCACGGCACTAGCCTTATGAAACTAGTTCCTAATACCAGCGTCTGTTAGAAAGCTACTTGAATGATAACTTCTTTTAATTAGAATTCCTGAAAGGTCATTTAAATGCCCTAGTTACAGACTTGATGTACGAAAATTGAAGATATTGATTACAACATCTTTTTTTAAATTTTTTAATTAAAACATTCGTATTGCTTAGTTCCTACCCTTTAGTAATATTTTGTTCGTATTTTAGACAACTTTTTAATTGTTAAAGAAGTCTATATCTTATTTAAACACTTGTTCCGGTATTTTTAATTCAAACGTGTTTGTGTGTTTAGGAGCCTCTAATATTTGAAGTGTCTTAGCTTTTGAAAATATTATAATTTAATTTTGCTGAACACACTTTTTATTTTGAATACTTACTTGTTTGATGGTTATTTTGGTATTTTCAAATCTATATTGAGTTGTGCTGTCAGAAGATATACCATTTAGCAAAATTTCCAGCCGTTTTAATTTTTAAATTTATTTAAAACTAAGGTTTGTTCCCTCATGCAAAACATTTCTTAGCTGGAGTTGGATTCGTATAATTTTGGAACTTTAGATTCATGGATTTTTTCAACTGTTTGGCCTATGTATTTTATCTATCAAACTTTTCGTCTCCTAGTGTCACTGATGGGGAATGATTTTTCGAAATGTGCACATATGGCACATCGAAAAGTAACAGGTATTTGTGTTATATATTCAAACAAAATAACGTCATTTTGTTGATGCAATAGATTATAAATGTTCATGTTAGTTTGAATTTATTAAGCTAAGGTAAGCTCGATGAGAAAAAATCTTTATAAAACATTGTATGAATATATCGAATATAACAAGTTTATAAATCCAATGCCATACGATCAGAAATGAAAAAAATATCTATAGTTTTTTTTTATCCTTTTGGAAACTTTGTTCCTACCTACATGCATAAAAATATAGTCAACATGTCATAGTGCCAGACAAATTTTACGTCATTATTGTTGTAACAATAGAACTTTGAAAATCAAAAGTTATATAACTCTACTGTGTTAAAAGTTAAAGGTCAATGTGTAATCGGTAGAGGGTCAAAGGCAATACACTATATATATATAACACAAATACCAGTTAAATTTTATATAGATTATATAGTATTGCAAAAAAGGTTCATATAAACGAGAATTGAAAGAGGCCAAAATCCAATATGGCTCCATTCAATGATACTGGGAAATGAGTTCGATATTATATTTAGTATATTACACTCTCATTTTGCCCACAAGTAATTTTCCTATCATCAAACTATACCCATCCGGCAAAAAGGCAGGAAGGCTTTCCTTTTATTAATTTTATTTTATTTTTTTATTATTATTTTTTATTTTATTAAAAAATTTTTGTTGCCAAGCAAAATTATGAAAATTCGAGGTATACATGTAAATATATTTTTAACATGATTTCATTGTGTTGATGTATAATAATTCTTACAGATTTACAATTTGTTGTTGTTGTTGTTAACTTTAATATAGGTTTATGAAAAAAATCGAAAAGGTATGCATTTGTTAAATAATTATGGAACAAACGTTTGTATTTCTTGAAGTGCAATAGTTCAAAATACATGTCTGGCAGGTATATAAGTCTTTTATTAAGTATGACTGAATGAATAATGAATCGTTGTTATTTTTTCAATTTTTTAATAAAATAATGTCGTTTTATATAATATTACTTTTCAGTCAATGGGTTGTTTTTAGGAGGCCCTTATTTTTGGTTTTTGGTGTTTCTTTTTAACCTAGAGTAGAAAATACGATTTACTTTCCAGATTTCATAATCTTCTGTATGAAAAACTGTAACGTATTATAAAACTACATGAATTTCATATTTTATTTTCTAATCGATAGAGTTATAAAAAAGCATATTAAAAATAAGTGGCTTAGAAGTGAAAATTTAATAAAAGCGCTTTCGAATTTATATTTACGACATTGGTATGACTGCAAAAAGCAAACACAAAACATCTTCATGACATTTTGTAATTCAGTGCTTTTATATATTATTTCATAGTTGTTAAAGTTATTTAATAGCACGTTTTGATTTGATCATTTGAATTATATATTTTTGTGTTTTTAAGATTTTGCTTTGCACGTGACGGATGTAGCTAGCTGGACAGGAAGTGTTTACAATTCCAGACACCCAACATCACTTCCGTGATGAAAGATTACGTGTTTAACTGAATTGGCCAAAACATTTTCAAAGTTTTTGACTTAGCTTAATTATTCACAGATAAGTCGTTAAAAGTCCCACATTCTTCCCGAGCACCTTGTCGTATTTGCAATATAGAGTTTTTTGTTTTGAAATGCTTGATCCTACCTATTTTCCCGTGCTTTTTTTGGATACTTTTAATCTTTCGTTGAACACCTTACGAGGCAAATAAGCTTGTTTTAATTCTAGGTACATTTTGTTACCAATCATTATACTAAATCCGCATTATACATTGTTCTATATATATATGTGATTTTCTGAAAACGATTATGTACACACTCAACATGTGTATTAGTTAACTTTTGGCTGCGTTATGTAATTGTATCTATTCATGTAAACCCGTGCAGGTTTAATCCGATTGTAGTACGCCTGATTGAATATTTATCAAGCTCGACTTATTGTATTCTACAGATAAAACTCTGACATCTAAATTATCTCTGACATCAAAGAAATCATGATGAATATCAGAATGTTCTATTTAAGTATGCATCATATATTTAGCTGATTTACATAAATTTCCATAGTTTGGTAAATTTTTTGTTGTGTCGTAAAATACGTTTAACACTCAAATTGTCATATTTTATTCAGTACGATATATTCAAACTGAATATTCAGACAAACATTTGTAATATTCGTTTGTTTTATTTATGCGGTAATTCATGGTTGGTATCATCTTTAATCGGTAGCTTACACGTTTCGGTTGTAGCATTATCTCTTATTTATTACTGCATTGCCAATAACTTCCTAAAAAATTGGATATACAATGAAGTATAATGGCTTAAAGCCAGTTTGATCGGGCGGCCAGGAACAAGACTTTACGTTAAAACTTACCAAAAAGCAAAACAGATGTTAAAAGTCTCGAAACGAATTTTTACGTTTGCAATTCGAACCGTTTCCGGTAAGGCTAAGAGACGATATAAAATACTCGGCTAAATTGAAATTTAAACGGAATGATCAAAATTAACACTTTAACTCTTTGATAAACAGTAACGTATTTGAACTCCAATTCATAAAATGCCATTGTTTTAATTATGTCTGAGATTTTACATCGAACTCCTTGATTTTAATAATACACACACATTTTCTGTCTGTCTAAATCCCAGTTGCCGATTGTAAGTCTGTTCTGTGCTGTCGCCATCCACACAAACACACACACACACGCACACACACACACACACACACACACCAGTAATAACGTATTTAGACTTGATTGTTTAGATAGAACTTGAATGTAAATCTATAGCCTTTGAACCTAAAATTTACTATATTTCTGAGATTTAAAAAAATGCACGTTATGTTTATAAAAGATAATATAATGGCATATGCTGTCTGAGAGACATTTGATGAGTTCAGACAAAATACACCATAATAAATTAACCTGTCCATACGTAATATCAGATAATGGATTGTGATAATTTTTTAAAATGTTTTTATCTACTATGGTTAAATTGTGGCCAAAGGGTTAAAGAAATGTCGATGAGGACACCGGACTGATTTTTGGTTTTAGTAGTCTGCTACAAACTATTCAGACAAAAATTTAGAAAAAAAGGCTTCTTTTTAATTCTTGCATTTTTTCGGGTACAGTGTTCTAAGCTTTGTGAGAGCAGACCGTCTTAATTGGAATAATCTTTGTTTCGGGGAATTTATTTAAACTTTCCTCAGGATAGTTCTTAGGTTCATGTAATTAATTTTGACACCAGCTTGATCACGTAAACATCTATAGTGTTATAATTCAGAATTAGAACGAATCATCCCGTTTTTGTTTTTATAGAAGATGATAAATCACACTTCATTGTTGGCTTTATATTAAAACTTTAAATGGAAACAGACCAGGATGACAAAATATCGATTTAAAATTTAAATTGTTTGAGTACAAAATAACCCATAAATAAACTCTCACTTTCTATATATAGTAAGAGGTTGTCGGTTCATATTATAGTGTGATAAAACATGCACATGTAAGTATGCATTCACGTTTACATTCTTTATGACAAGCATATGATTTTAAATATACTTATGTAAAGCTAAAAATTGTTTTTGTCACCATTTATGGTTTGATAATTTTAGTATATTTTGCTTTTATGGATTATGAAAACAAAACAGTTTCTAAATTAAAGTGAAGCTCAAATGTCGTATCATTTATCATTAAATGAATTTAAGTGTTATAACAAATGCTGCTTTTAAAAAATTCGTTCTACATAATCCTAAATGCGTATTCAGAAATGCAGAATGAAAAAAAAACTTGTTTTGAAACAAAATAAATGTTAAATCACACTAAAAATCAGGATTTCTGGTAAACATGTTTATACGGTAGTTACAATGACATGTTTTAAGGAAACACAATATACATACCATATGGTTGAATTACTCAATGTTTATCACCAGGGACATCATCACAAAACAATTGCGTAAATGATTCTGAGACATTCCCTATTGAATCCTCCATTTTTCGTAGTCATCAAGCGTTTGCATCCATAAATAAAGAATGGGGTAAACAATTAAGTCTTTATTGGGTATCCTAGATACCAAGTCCTTTCAATCCACGTGCTGCTATTGCTCTATTGCACTGTTTTAAAATAGATTCAAAACATTAAAGAATGTTGTTGTAAGATTGTATTTAATAGGGTTTTTTTTTTTAAATGCTTTTGTCGTTAATGATGAAGGTTGCAACATTTAAAATGCTTAATTGTATTTAGGTCGGATGAGTGAAATCGGTTGTTCTAATGCGTGTATACCTTGCCTTAGTTTCCTTTTATTCGTTTAACATGATTTATTTTTATTTTTACAACTGGCTTTTGTTAATTTCATTCTTGTATCTACATTTCTGCATTTGTGTTGCTATATAAGTATATTAAAATCTATTTGAAGTTACAAATCAATCTTCTTTATTAAAAAACAAAGTCATTAGTTATTTACAGCGAATAGTAAATTCATTTCTAACTTTTATAGTGCCCTTGATGTATCAAGAACATGTTTATCATTTACATAATGCGCATAAAAAACTTTCTTCTCAAAAACAAATAGAAAATGTATCCTAATATAGATTTATTGCTCATTAGGAAGGTTTCTAGGACAACAATAATTTGTAATATAAATATGTTGAAAATGTCAGTTTCAGATTATGGCTAAGATGTATATGAATCGATGTAAATTTATAAACTGTCACGATGAAGACAAGCCATTACTTAGTCTCTATATGGATGTGATGTTGATATGTTAAGATAAGGTTCAACTTTAGTTTAATTAACTACATGTAATTGAAATGTATATTTATGATAAACATGTTAAATTTTCTACAAATATATGTGAACATGTCACATTTTTAAGATCGTAAGGCCAATCAAAAGTTTTCAGCAATACATAAACTTTTGGCCTTTTGGATTGAAACATTATATGTTGAAGTGCTGGAAAATCTTTTAAATTTTATATATTTTTTGTGTTGATTGAATTTTAACGTGCATAAATTTATTTCCTTTTAAGCAGTAATCCTTACAATAATCACAGACTATAATAATAATAATAATAATAATAATAATAATAATAATAATAATTCTTATTGATTTTTTAAACACTTCTTCATATTAACAAATTAACGACGGGCAATTCAGATACGCTTCAAGAAGAAGTTAGGTTATATGGATTGTATTCTACCTATTTAAGTATATATTATATATCATACCTTCATGAATAGAACAAAATATACAACCTGTTTTGAAAGATATAGTAAGATTTATATTTTCATAGAACAAAATACACAAATGTTTTGGTATATAAAGTATATTATTTAATATCGTCATGTAAAGAATGAAATTTACAACGTGTTTTGATGTAAGTTGCTATACAGAAGGTGCTTACCCTTTCGAATACTCAGCCTTACTTTCTTTGATGGAAGTTCACGTGTGTAACTGAATTGACCATTTTTCAAAGATTTTATTTTGTTATGTAGATTGTGAGTTGAATATTGGCCTATATGTATGTCTTGTATTTGGTAGGTATTGTAGAAATCACATTTCATACTTCCAAAGACAAAATAAAATATACAATTTTTTGAAAGATATAGTCAAATTTTAATCCATATTTCATGGACAGAGAGAAATATACAACCTGTTTGACAGATAAAGTAGAAAGTGCATACTTTCGATAGAACAAAAGATACGGCATGTTTGGAAAAAAAATCGTAGATGTAGTATGTAAGTATTTTAAACTTTTAATTGACAAAAATTAAATAAACCCTCTGTTTTGGCAGATAACGTAAAATCGTATAATATACCTTCATTGATAGAATGAAATATCCAAACCGTTTTGGCAGATATACAAAAAATATTATTCCAAACCTTCATATTTTAGGGTTAGCGTAGTATTTACTTTGCACCTTACGGTTATAGCTAGCTTGACAGAAAGTGCTTACCCTTTCGAAGCACCTGTCTTCATTTCTTAGTTTGAAGTTCTCGTGCATAACTTAATTTGCTAGTTTTTACTTTTTTTGGTTTGGACATGGACTGGTATGTTTGTGCTTTATTATTACAACGCAAACTTGTTAACACTTCATTATAACCCATAAACATTTAATTTTGAAAAAAATATTGTTATCTTTTTATTTATTTTATACCCTGTTTTGTTTTTTTCTATTTTTTATGATATATATATATATATATATATATATATATATATATATATATATATATATATATATATATATATCTGTGTGTGTGTGTGTCTACTTTTTAATTAAGTTTTGTTTATCGTTTCAAAACTCTTTTTTTAAATGATTCGCATACTAGTTAGATGATTAAGTAATGTTTACGATCTTTATTATTTTTTTAAAAAATGATTTATATATCGTTTTTTCAGTTAAAAAACAATTAATATTTCGGAACATCACGCACGCACTGACACTGAGAGAGAGAGAGAGAGAGAGAGAGAGAGAGAGAGAGAGAGAGAGGGGAGGAAGTCATCCTATCGTTCTACATTAACAACCATTTCTATGTTTTTGTTTGACTTATTTGTCTTCTATAATCCCGTTAATATTACAACTAGATGTCCATTTGTTCATTTATACGCGTCCGAATCATATAATTACACAATCGATGGTTGCAATAATTTTTTCCTGAGATATTGCTTCTTTATTGTTTGATAATTGAATTCAAATATATCTTATATAAATCTCTTATTTAATACATTTACCGTTACAATTATTTATCAATTATTTTTATATACTTTCTTATCACCACAATACATCATTATTAAAATTAACAATAATAATAAAAGTAGCAGTACTAGGAGTAGTTTTAGTAGTGAATTATATATATTTTTGTTTGAAAAAAAATTAATAAACTTGGAGTAAATGTTTATTTGAATTTTCAGTTTTGTCTATTTTGACTGTATTTCCTAATACATGTATAACAAAATATCAACAAACAATACAAGACTTTAGTTTCTTTTATATATAATTTATTTCGTCAAAACATCAACCAAAGGTCCTATAAAACATTGTTTCGTTTAAACTTTAATAGATATTGATGTCTGAAATTTCTTTTCTCCCCAGCTCGGAAAAAAATTTAAAAGATCAAAGACACATTAAATGTTATATAGGGTTTCGATAAATTACTGTCATAATAATCTCATCTTTGTCTATTGTATTATTGTTTTCGATTAAAACTCCTAAAAGATATTTTTACCCATACAGGAAGCTCCTGACTTGTAGTAATTGTACTAGGTTGTCTCTTTGTAATTTTTTCTTGAGTAATTATTGTGTCTATCTTATTTAATCTGCTGTGATATATGACATGATACGATATCAGTCTGAAAAGCGTTTACGTGTTTGAAACAAAAGGTTGTTATATGGTTATTACATTTTTGCGTCAGTTACGTCATATTCTTTCACTTGGCAGGTATGATGCCTTTTCTGTAGTTTAAAATACTGATGTCAGATAGTATTTTTTTTAATTTAATCGTTAATTATATTCAAGAATGTTTTGTGACATATATACTAGTAGCATATATAGTGTAACTAGCTAGACAACAGATACTTACCCTTTCGGAGCACCCGGTCTCACTTCCTTGATGAAAATTCACGTGTACAACTGTCTTGGCCAGTTTTCAAGGTCTTGACTTTTTTTACTTTGTCTTTTTGGGGATTGTGATTTTGAAATGGACTTGTATGTTTGTGAAAGACCTGTCTGACTTTTATCATTTTCTTTCTTTTTTTCCTTATTTTTTCTGCTTTCTAGAGATTTCATTTGTTTTATCGTTGTTTCTTTTTATTTTTATTCTCTTTTCCTAGATTTGCCTAAATTATCTCCACCTTTTCATTTAAATGTTGCTATTCATTTTTTCATGTTTGCAAGCACCAACCATTCAAGAGCGCGTTATACAAATTTTTAAAATTGAAATATTTATCTTAATCGACCGGTAATTTCTCGACTAAAATGTCTGTAAAATGTATCTCAATTTTTGAATACAAACTTTTGCCTTCAAATTATTAAAGTTTATACGTAGTGGCATTTAAATTCAGAAACAGTAAAACTGTTTTAAATATGAAAATAAAATGATCTCTACTATCTCTACTTAACCCCAATTTAATCTCCTTAATTTACAAGAAAGAGATGGCACCACGTTTCTTACTTTGGAATCCACTTTAAGATTGAAGAACATCAATTACTATATTATAAATATATATTTAAACCTAATACAAGCTTTTTGACACTTTTAAAAAATCAGTTTCTTATATCATTCAGTATTTCATTGTGAATTTTTGTATTTTTCCAATTAAGGTGAAATCTGTTTCATATATCATTAGGCATTTTTATTTTGTATTCCCGTATTTTATTTTCCAATCAGGGTGAAGTTTGCAAATTTTCAAAATTGTCTCAGCTGAAATATGCTGTACTAAATTGAACATGATGGTTGTAAAATAGATTACATTGCTGGTCAAACCTCACGTAATTATAAACCGTTCATCTATCTAACTGTCTCTCGATTGTCAACATAGTCATAGGTATAAAAAACTAAAACAATTATATATAAATCAGTAAAAAATACTTCGAATAAAAACAAATTCCATTTCGCAAATGTTGTCTGAGTGTTTTTCAGGATCGGTAAAAAGCATGCGAAATTCCGATCAGTGTAACGTGATTTATCGACAGATTCCGTGATGTATATTCCATAGTGCTTTGTCTATCAAGACCTCATATAACTATTAATTTCCTGTTGGGTAACTACACTTCTTTTATCTCATACACTCCGTTGTCAGTTGCGTGTCAGTTAATATGTTGATTTCATCAAGCAAACGAGTTTAAAATTAACCCATTTAATTTTCTAAGCAGTTGCAATTTTAAATTTGACATGTCTATGTTTAGGCTTCATTAGCATTTTTATGCATTACTAGGTGTTTGTAGGTTAAGTTTTGTTAATAAACTTGCAATTGAAAATCACGCACCTGATGGTAAACCTGTGCAACTAATTGCAATCACATAATTCACAACAAAATTGGCGAAATAAAAAACAATTTTTAAAAAGGTGAAAAGAAACACATATTAAGTCATCTGATTGAAAAAAATCCGACTTCAGACTGACAGAGGCGAAAAAAGATAAACTAACATGATTGGGGAGGTGGAAGTTTTTTAACAGGGTTGTAGCCATCTGGTTTTTTTACAGTCAATGATAATGAAATACGAAAAAATTGATAATACCATTTTCTTTTTATCTGATTATATTTTCGTTTAGGTAATGTTTTTCGATTGTATTTACCTTTTTTCAAACAAAAATCACAAGAGTCTGTTTTTTCTATTAAAGAACGTTTTGCTTTTGTTTACTTAAAATATAAATTAATCAATTTACTTATCAAATAAAATTACAATAAGACAATTACTTATTTCTTTATATAGCCCCCTTGCAATAAAAAAAAACCCATGAATTTCATTCAAAGACAGCATAGAATTCTCATTTTCTTGTCAAAAAACACCCACAGAGCTAAAGTTTATGATTACATCCTCAATACATATTATTGATTCCTTCCACCTGATACAACTGTCAACTCCATGACACATGTTTATAAGATATTAGCTAAGCTGTCGTCATCAATCGTTACGTAGAGATTTTATCTAGATAGCTTAATACATCGTACTTTATGGACATGAGCAATGACATCACGCGGAAAATCCGTCTCTTTATATTTGGATATAACATAACATCTGAAATCGACAGATATTTACACGATACTGAATTAACATTTAGGAAGTAGAAATTAATGTCTCAGAAATCAATTTGTGATAAGGCTTTGTACTGAGGATTAGGGCTTTACTGTGTGCTTAAGTTGACATGTGTTCGAGAAATAAAGCCGGGATTTTACTAACTAAATGATTAAGATTACACGAATTGGCTTTATCGGATGATATCCTTTTCTTACTAAGTTTTCTCAATAACTAGGTGTTTTAGTGCAAATTATAGAAAAAAAGACAATATTGTTTTTATATGATATCATCCAGAAAATTAAAGACGGAATATTTTGACATATTAGTCATAAGCTTGGTGAATTAAGTATTCGATATTTAACATTGAACTAATGTAATTTAGCTAAGCAGTTAAAAATGTTAAAACTGTTCTTAAATTTGAAGACATAGCAATTAAAACATTAGATATTTAACGTTTTCATTAATAGTATGATACTATGTTACAGATAAATAATTAAAATAAATAATAAAAAATAAATAAATAGATAAATAAAGTAAAATAAAATAAAATATAAAATAAAATAAAATAAATAGATAAATAATAAAACTAAATAAACTAAATAAAAAGTAAAACTGAACTAAGCTCAAATTTCATAAACAAAATAGATAAATAAGAAATTATAAAATAAATTGAAATAAAATAAATTATATACAATTAATGTAAATAATTAAAAAATAATTTTTTGAAAATATATTTTTTATTGACAGTACTTAACTGGGCCTACAGATAGAATAAATAAATAAATAAATAAATAAATAAATAAATAAATAAATAAATAAATAAATAAATAAATAAAAATAAATAAAATTAAAAAAACTGAACTTACTTAAATGAACTAAAATAAAGTAAATAAAAAAATTAAATTAATAAATAAGATAAATAGATACAATGAAATATAATTAAATAAATTCAATAAATAG
Source organism: Tegillarca granosa (assembly GCA_029721355.1). Taxonomy (NCBI): domain Eukaryota; kingdom Metazoa; phylum Mollusca; class Bivalvia; order Arcoida; family Arcidae; genus Tegillarca; species Tegillarca granosa. The sequence continues at coordinate 6,294,787 of CM056608.1, forward strand.
ATAAATAAATCAATCAATAATGACAAGCTTTTTGTAGATCTTCTTATTGGTAAGTTAATTATAGACTGCTAACTAAAATAGAAAATTACAAATATTACACTTGCTTGTGTTTGTTACACTCTGTTGATTGGTGTTAAGTAATACGCGGGTGTACAGTTCATTGGTAAGATTTGTTGAGATCATTTCTTTGAACTTTACTTTCAGTTGATAATGATATATATTCATTTTAACCGTTTGTTTATTTTGTTGCCTGCAAGTCGGGATTAGTTTGTTAAAACAATATTATTACTAATAAGTAATTTTGTTTAACACAAATGGTGATTGCATACGTTATATATGAACCAGCATGTACACATAAATGATTAACATATAACACTGCAATGCTGAAAGCATTTAAACAGTGTTATAGAACCTTAAGCTTGATGACTAATTTCAGAAGTGTCAGCTAGATCATTCTCATTAATGAATTATATTTGGTTGAAAAAAGGTTTTCCAAAATGTCTGATTCACTAAAACCATATGCTTTTACGTGTACTAACTAGCATATCTTCTCGGATTAAATCTTTAGTTGACCAATATGAAATTATCATTAAACCTTATTGCTTTAACTGCTACTTTTGGTTCTGAAATTTTGATTGTGTTGGTAGTAATGTTGTTTGACGCCACATCATCATTTTTCAGTATTTGTGACGAGAGTACTAAGACATTGAGGGCAACTGTTTGTTACGGTGCTAGCTAACAAAGTCAGCAAACAAGCCTATTATCATCGCATCGGATGAACCACTATATACTCTGTAAATGCCAAGCGCATGGCGAGAAAGCATTATCTCGCAATTTAAATTCTCGTTTATAATCGGTCGGTGTTTGAAACCGAGCTTCCTGATTTGTAGCCGGACTCTGAAGTCTGAGCAGTTTTGTTAGCCAACAAATAATTATATTAATATCATTTTAAGTCTGTAGTTTTTCTTCATCCCCTACACCTAGTTTCGTTTAAAAAACGTCAAATAAGTAAGTAAAGCAGTATGCTTTCAATAGCTTTATGAAACAACTTGAAATGTAAAAGTCAATGGATCGAATCGGACTTATTCCTTTTAAACAAAAGATTTTGGGACCCGTAATAGGGAAGATACCATTTAACACCAACATATGAAGTAAAATTAATTAGCATATCACTTAGGTATTTTAAGTAAAGCAATACATATATAAGATTTTTTTAAATTGTTACAATATAAAAAAGAAAGTACATCAAAAAATCGTATGTTTTCGGTTTTTCCCAGGAACTTATTTTAACAAAGCTTTTATTCCAACGATGTTGTATTTTACTTAAGCAATCTTAAGTCAATCACGAGTTCTTTTTAAAGTTTGATTGTCTAGCTTTGTAAAGAAACTTACTAAATTTATACAGGTTTACTGTATTTTTTCCTGAACGAATTATCTCCCTTTTTTGACCGTGTAGGTTTAATGCTTGCATTATTTATGTTAAAAACGCTTTGATTATTTAAAGTGCATATAGCGAAAAACTATGAATTATGATTCGATGAGTGATTTTCTGTCTTGGAGTAGAATTAACGCTAAAACAACATTGACAAAGAGTTTGAGTAACGCTGATTCCCCATGACTTCCAGAAACTCACTACATTTCTGCGGTGTAAATCACTGTTCAACATGACATGTTTATTTCAAGTTAAATAACGTATGGTGATCCCAAGCACAATATTTCAGTAAGTTATCGACATAATGCTCTGATTTATACTGTAACTTTACGATATAAATAATCAAAAACATTTGAAGATGTGAGAGATTTCATGTAAATGATAATTGAGTTAAGTGGCAATTAGGTGTTCTCTCTCGCAAGCAGCGTGTGTCTTTGTTGCTGAGCGAGAACTACATATATTAAATGATAATCATTTTTTCTAAAATCGCTCAACATCATAGGATGAGTTTGTTGAAAGATCAAACATAAAATATTGTTGTACAATTCCAACGATTTTTCTACTTCTTCTTCATTTAAAAGGAAGAAATGTAAATTAAAAAGCACTTGATAACATCGATCCAACACAACAAAGGAGACGAGACAATTTGTACTGATAAACGATGCCAACAAGACAATTAAATATTAATATATTGGACGGGCACTGGGGTCAATGTCAAGTTGAGTTTTTATCCCAAACAGAGGTCGATAAACCATTCCTCTTACTTTACAATAGTTGCTTATAATTTCGCAGATTTTTAAATAATTTAAAATAAAAAAAAAAATAAAAAAAAAAAAACAAAAAACCTCGAAATACATATTTTACACACATACGCGCGCGCGTATATATAGTAGTGTATTTTTGCTAGTATTTTGTAATTCATAAATACTGATGTTTATTCTTTTCAGAACTGCTCAAATAAATATATTTTGGTTTGATAGCAAATAAAAAGCATTATTCTTTAAAAATATAATTAAGTAACATTCGATATATTATCAAAAGTATTATTCAAACAATCACGCGACACTGCAACACCAAAAAACGCCGTTTCTGTTAAATGGAAATATAACCGGATAAGTTACTGACGCAAATTACAATAGAATGAAACGCTAAGTGCTAAATGAGAATCGTTTGTCATTTATTTATCACGTTTTAAAAACATTTGATATTTTACAATGGTATTACATTGAGATATCAAGATTTTAAAAACATTCAAAAGATAACAGTTGGGTAGATCAAGAGAAATATACTTCTACGTAGATAATGTAAATTAAATTATATTTAATAGGGTAAATGTAACTCTCTCTCTCTCTCTCTCTCTCTCTCTCTCTCTCTCTCTCTCTCTCTCTCTCTCAGCTCTCTCTCTCCTCTCATCTCTCTCTCTCTCCTGTATGTGTGTGTGTGTAAATCAGAAAAACCAGAATGATTATCTAAACTTTTTAAGAGTTGTTTATGTTGAGTAGAGATGATTCCATTCCCTGCTTATATAAAAGTATCAGAGTTGTTGGCTCGTTGTTTCATCGATTTTAGTGTATAGGATATATATATATACATGTATATGTATATGTTAGAGAATAGTTATACCATACAAACATATAGTGTGTATATATAGCGACGTGTAGAGGTCTTAATCCTGAAGGATTTGAATATTTGTCAGAATAATAATTTGTGGAGTTATTGGATTATCTGGATTTAAAGTTAATCTTTTGGATTTCCGTGTTGGATGTTAATGAAGAGATTCGCTACGGGATTTTTATACACGGATATTATATCATATAATGATTGTTTTGTTATTTAAATTTTTACTATTTTATATTGGGATAAAAAAGTTAAATGTTGAATATATTGATTAGGTAAGTAAAAAGGTGTTGGACAGTTTATTCGTGTCAACTTTGTTTATCAATATACTTTTCTGGTTGCGTACAAGTTTATACAACTCTCTCTCTCTCTCTCTCTCTCTCTCTCTCTCTCTCTCTCTCTCTCTCTCTCTCTCTCTCTATATATATATATATTATATTATATACAAACTATTTACTACAGGGGTAAAGTTAAGTAAATAATATAATAATATTAACTTCAAATTCAAGCGATTAATCTTTTCTCATACATCTCGTACATACTTTTTTATACGAGTATTATCTAAATTGTCTAAATTCTAAAACGATTTTTTTTTAAATCAATACTTTAATTGATTAACGTGAAATGCCAATATTATTACTTTTACATGTTTAGATGCTGATTAGTAGCTTAACTAAATAATGTTACTTTGTCACAATCCGTCCCAGATAACAAGTCTAGATCTACATTTGGCCAGACTTGTAATTCGTGGAAAAAATGTCTTTTTAGTCTCTGAATCTGCCATTGTTTAAGTGACTGCTTGAAATGACTCTGTAAAATGCATGCCTTTGTAATTGTTGACAAACGATACGCTTGAATCAGGTTAAGTTTCCAATTACGACATTTGTTGTGTCTTTTTTTTTTTTTTTTTTTGGTTACAGATTTCTTAATCGCGACTTTTTACACGTGGAAGATCCAAACATGTAAACAATAACATGCCCATGCAAAATGTAATCTCCTAACGCACGCCGTGTCGTCCTAAACCATGTTTTATTTATTTAATTCCAATACATATAAATTGGATGATTTGTGTTTTTTACTACTTATCCAAAATTATTCTGAATATTCTAACTTACCATAGTTCCTTTTTTCCTTCCTTCTAAATTTTTATTTCACAAAGGGCAGGTTTTGCTAGCTAGACAGGAGATGCTCATTCTTCTGAAGCACCATGCCCCACGTCCTTGGAAATGAATGTGTTAAACTTAATTTGTCTGTTTTCATAGATTTTAGGCGATTGTGATTTGAACATTGACGGTTATTTGTGGATTAAATTCAAAATACGGTTAAGAGCATTTGTCTTTTGAGGTTTGTAATAAAATGTTTTATTTAAGAATATCTCATTTTCGAGCTGATCGTTGAAGAAACAGGAAAACCCTGATGAAGATGATGATGATGATGAGAGAGAGAGAGAGAGAGAGAGAGAGAGAGAGGAGAGAGAGAGAGAGAGAGGAGAGAGAGTGATCGCCCTGACCGAGCACTACCTGTTTATGCCCGGATTGAATTCGAACCTAGCTGTAACAGGTGTTTTGTTATCCGAAAAGCGATACTTTATGTATCCGGCAATCAAGCCAATGACATTGTAATCGAATGGGGGAAGTTTATTTTACGCTTTTCTATTGTAAAATGCGCGATTGAATTTGACAGTGCCAGACATACTTAAAAAGACTTTACTCTTTATCTCACTTTAGTATTTGGTTTTATAATCCAAAGTTTAGTTTTCTTTAAAGAGATAAAACACCGTCCACTTCATTGAATACTTTTTATGATTTGCTTATAATTAAACTTATTTGACCATCTATTAATCTGTTAATTTTTCTCACATTTAGATATTGAATATAGGTGTATGACTTTTTCAAATTTTATTTCGAAGAAATATCAAAGTAAACTCCGATTCTCATGTCATTATTCAGAATTATTTTATTGTTTTTGATCTACTTTCTTCGGAATATTTAGCTGAATGCGATAGTGTGTGGTGTGTGTGGTGTGTGGTGTGTGTGTGTGTGTGTGTTAAATTACACATTGAGGTCAGACTTTCTGAATAATATTTAAAAATTAATATATATTGTAAATCAAACCACCTGGAATTCTTTTGTTAATGAATACTTTTAAGCATACACATTTTTATAATTATTACGGTAATTA